>JBBCBC010000018.1:35971447-36186272 GCA_037126765.1 Stenogyne calaminthoides
CGACAATAATAGTTGGTGTTCTCTGCTGGTTGCCCACTAGACCCTTGAGGAAAGGATAAAGATGCAGTAACACCCACAAAGCAAAAAACAGCCTGCCCAAAAGAGGGCCCCACGCCTCGTATCCATTAGCCATTGTGTTTGAAATTCCAGCAACTGCATTCGAAATTCCAGCAACAATTCCGATCACATTTAGTATCAAAAGTGTAGATGGAGGAAGGAGCATTGCGGTCCACTTAAAAACGTACAACTCTGAGAACTCATTGTTGTTTGCTCCTCCAGCTTTTGAGGTAACGGTGAAATTTGTGTCGATGCCAGCTATGACTTTCACAAATCCCTGAACCACAGCGAAAAGGTGGGCGGAAACGCCTCCGATCACCCAGAATTGCTCGTTCCTCCACCAGTCATTCAGGCTAACGCCACTCCATCTCATTTCCAGTATGCTTGTTGCAAATATACATAGAAAAAGTGATAAAAACCACAGACTAGCAACACTGTCGAACTGCATTAAGAACCAAAAAAATGAAAACATGATGCTTTTCACCAGGTAAATTGCAATTTAAAGACACTAAAGTATAGAAATCGGGCAAATTAAGGATTCCATATAATTTTAGAACAATAATTTAAGGGAGTAACACTTGGGTGCACCAGTTGCATCATGCAACTGATGCACAACTAATATTGTTTAGTGAAAACAGCTAATACTAACCAACTAACACCTTTTACTAAAACAGCTAACACCATTTTAATATGCACTTGAGTTGCAAGGTGCAACTGATGCATAGAAGTATTTGCCTAATTCAAGATATTTCATGCATTAAGGACAGCTGAGCCTAAATCTCTCCAATGGGCAAATATGTATGTATTGATATCCTAAATGGCTCAGTCAAAATATATATATATATATATATATATATATCCTAAATGGCCAGCCCGTATGGTTCCACATGTGGTACACGCACAAATTTCAGTCGATTTTCAGGCCCCAATGTCGTCGATGTGCATAAATATTTAAAATATTTCCAAATTGCCACCCTGAATGTATAGTGAACGTCCTTGGTTTGTTAGCTACTATGCTTGTTCTCCTAAGTTGCATTGTTCACATTAAATGGTGCAATTTTAACGAACTCGACAAATACCTCAGGAGTTATAAATTTTTCAGTCAGTAAGCACACAGCAGGCAAGGTGCAGTATGCGACTAATGGAATTGATGTCAATGGGTATAATGTTGCATTGATGTAGGACAACCGTTGAGACGCCCTCCAGGCATTTGAGACGCCCTCCATAGTACTTGATGGAGACGGTCAGATAGATTGGGCAGTGCCTGCTTAGAAATATTTCAACATGAACCAAGGGCCCACCGTAGTACTTGATGGAGACGGTCAGATAGATTTATTGGTGCTGAACCTTTAAATGCTGGCCTCTCGAGAACACAGTATACGGATCGCCATCCATGGCAATGCATTTTAAATCCAGTTAAGATGTCTTCAGTAACAGAACCATAGATCCATCCGACCTGGACAACAAAATTTGCAAGAGCATTACATTTTGCACTAAGGTCTATAATAGATTTAAATTTGAATTAACAAATTTGACAAAGGTCAGCATGGAGTGAACAACTCTAAGAGATATTAAGGGGTGTAAATGAGCCGAGTTGAGTAGTGTTAAGCTCGAATTAAAACCTTGAAACATGACCCAAACTCGACTAAGCTCAATTCTCTTGAACTAGAGCTCGATTCGCTTGAAAACTCGAATACTCGAGCTCAACTCGACTCGATAACTCAGACAACATTATTTTAGAGATTTTTTTACTTTATTTAATAATTAGAATATATTTGTAAATAATTAGCATATCAGGGGTAAAATAGGAAAATTATGTGAGATTGATTAGGCTCAAGAGCCTGACGAGCCTAGTATTACTGAGCTCGAACTCGAGAATTACTCAAGTAGCTCGAGCTCGACTCGATTAAATTTGGGACTTTCGAGCTTTTTTCCAAGCCGAGCACGAGTAGCTCGTGAGCCAACTCGACTCTCTTTATGCATGCATCAAATAATTGATCGTGCTATTATCTACATATTAAGAACTCAATTTTCACAGATGAATTACCTGTATAAATTGCATGCTACTTATTAAGGGGTATGGAAAGTTTTAAGTTAAAGTCCAAACAAATTACATGGGTTCACCAGAATGCGTTACTCAAGATGCACGTTGATAAATAAGTCAAATATAGTATTTGCAGCCATGTACAAAGATGAGAACATGATCAAATAATTATAATTATGATGATAATAATAACTAAATCCTCCCTGGGCAATATTTAATGTGTTTCCAATATACTCCTCAATTATTATATAAGCGCTACAGGGATTATGTGATCGTAACATGCCACTACGACTGAAAGGGAAGTTCTATCGGACTGTAATACGACCAGCCTTATTATATGGGACAGAAGCTGGGCACCCAAGAGAACTCACATACACAAAATAAGTGTGGCAGAGATGCTCATGCTTCGTTGGGTGTGTGGTAAAACTAGGAGAGGTTGAGTGAGGAACAAAGAAATTCGCTCTATTTTCGGTGTTGCACCCACTGAAAAAAAGATGCAAGAACATCGTCTACGGTGGTTTGGGAATGTACGACTCAGGCTATAGGTGCACTTGTACACCATGTGGAGTCGATGGAGTTGAGTCCTTTTAGAACGGGGAGGACCAAAGAAGATGTGGCTAGAAGTCATACGCAAAGATTTAGGCTGTGTTTGTTTTGGGACTCACATGGATGGACTTAGAACTTTGCGCTCCCCGTCTCATACGAGTTTGGAATTTAAAGTCTGATTTTTAAATCCTACATTCAATCCACAGTTACAAATACCTATAAAGTCTATTATTACTCTTTCCAATACATCACACTTTATACACTCTCTTACTCTTCTCAATATAATATAATAATATAACATCAATCACTATTAAATATTAATTTGACATAAAGTTAAATCTCACCCTACTCAAATCCCTAAACAAACACATACATTTACTATTCATCAAGGATTCTAAATCCCTAGATTCTAAAACCTTTACTAGCTCCGCACATTTAGATCCCAAAACAAACGCACCCCTAGAGATTAAGAGGCTTAATGAAGACTTACTTAGAGAGAGAGGCGTATGGAGAAGATTAATTCGTGCACGTGACCCAACATGATTCTATTATTGGTTCATGTAGCCTACCCAAATTATTTGAGATCAAAGGCTCAGTTTGTTTATCTAAATGGTGATACAAGTTCCTTTCCAAAAGATAATCCATTTTACAAGTTAAAAGATAAATGTCTCTAGAGGAATGAACATTAATCATTTCAGCATCGAAAATTTAAGCAGCAGATTTTGGAAAAAGTACCTCTTTTCCCCAGTCTGTCTTATGTTCATATCCACATCCAACCACTTGAATGGCTTCCTTTAACAGAGATGCAGAGGTTACACTTTCTACAGCTCCACCATCCTCAAGAAGTGTTGATGCGATAAATATGGGAGATTGACCAAATTTATTCTCTAATATATATTCCGGCATCATTGTTGATCTCTCTCTTGTACTCACTGTAACACAAAATTAAAAAATTACTAGAGATTTAAATAGAATCGGCAGCGAAAGACTAGTTACTCGGTCAAGTTGGTAATACTAGGCAAGTATTCGAGGCTGCCTCACCTATAATGATTATATAGTGGCTATAATTTAACAGGATCAAGTAAAAGGCAATTGTGGGTAAGGTTAAAATTCACTTGTTAAAACATGGATTTTAACATAATCTACTATCATCATACATTTCTGGTTATTAATTGAACGGACTATGCATCTTTACTTGATGATGACTCTCCTTCAATTAGCTGTATCACTGATAGATATCACAGTTTCCATATTGCACCAGACGGTTATAAGTAATCAATTCTCTCTACAACATAAAAGTTCAAGCCATGATATTTTAGGTGTTGATCAAAAACAGATAAAGGTGATGTGTTTTCACAGTTAGACGTGCTGTGTAGTTCCAGTTTGTCATCTATGAGATCGCTATGTTCCAATGCTTCAAAAATTCCTACTAACGTTTAGTTTAGTGACAGCATTTTTCTTCCAGCTGTTCTCAGCTGAAAAGTACACTACTCACCTAAATGTGTTTAATCATCACTGACATTTATTCATATGAAGATTAAACAAGAATAATGCAGGTGCACAGATTTTAGATACAAGCATGATTAACAATCGGAGTTTGACCAACGAAAAATTCCTGCAGATGCAAAGTCATCCGATGACAAACAATCACAATCACAAAGTCGTGCTTCTTGGTGATATTATCTACTTGTCATTCTTAGTGAACAAAACATTCTTTAAAAGTAAGCTGGAAAATAAGGGACTAACATGTATGATATTATAAACTAAGTATTGAAAGAGTTAGAAGTATGAACCTCACCTTCTCTGGCCTCTTCACCCTCTATATTGCATGCAGGTGTTCTAACATTGTCTTCACCAGAAAAATTAATTCTCTTATCAGTAATTGTAAGTTGAAGCTTTTCTTTCTTTCTTGGAGAAGAACACCACTTAAAGCAGCACCAATTAGGCAAGCACTTGCATGATCTTCTTATTGATTTTTTTGATTTTGGGGCATCAAAACCATAAAATGCAAGTCTCCGAAACACACATCCAGTCCCCACATATATTGGGCCTTGAATCCCATCAAGGCCTTTCATGTTGATCTGGTTAAATTTTCAATTTAGATATTCATAGATAAAATTGAAAATATCAGTAGCAGTTTCAAATACAACAGGATAAGATCATGCTTACATCAAAAAACACGGTGTTTCTGTTGGCATATCGATCGTGTGTATCAATACCATCAAACCTCTGAGGAAACTGCACATAGCAAACCTTTTTCCCCATCAAAGGATCCATCACAAAGCACATTGCTTCTCTAATAGCCTTGCTATTGTTGATGTAATGATCGCAATCCAGATTCAAAATATAAGGTGCATTGGTGAGAATTCCGGAGACACGAACCTGTTTAAGAAGCAATCAAATAGATAATTATCTCGTGATTTAAATAGTTGGTAACCGAATTACCAAGTCTCTAGGTGTCAAATTAGTGACAAGTAATTTTTAATACAGTCCAAGCTTCACTAAATTTATCTAGTAAAGATTGTGCAGTGCATGTTTTACAATGCGTGATCAAAGAGTATCTACAAATTAAATATGGTTGAGACCACTGCCGTGGAGATTAACAATTTCCTAATTTTTTACAAATATGTCAAATAAAATTTACTTGGAAATATGAAGATAAAAGTGGTAAATGACACAGAACTGGACTAGCATTTCAAGAAGCTCCACAACCAACTACATGGAGTTTTTTCATCG
The DNA here is from genome assembly GCA_037126765.1 of Stenogyne calaminthoides. Lineage (NCBI taxonomy): Eukaryota > Viridiplantae > Streptophyta > Magnoliopsida > Lamiales > Lamiaceae > Stenogyne > Stenogyne calaminthoides. The sequence goes on from JBBCBC010000018.1 coordinate 35,976,831, forward strand.
AGGGCGAAAAGATTAAACTCTCAAGCCCTCAATAAGTGTATTGCTATTGCTGCAGTAAAGTAAAAATTTGAAAAAAAAGGAAAAGGATAAAGGAATACAAATTTTTACCAAGACAGTGAAACTTCTGGCCCATCCGTATCAATTGACTTACCAGCGCATTCATTGCACCCGCCTTTTTGTGATGATCAAAACCAGGCCTTTTTTCCCTAGAGACATATACCAAACAGGGTAAATCCTTTCCATCATTGCCATTTCCACCACTTTGACCTAGTAATACCTGAATTATACCAGGATGATCTCGGGCATTATCTCCTGGCCATGGTGTCCCATCTTGCATGTTCCAGCCTCCATCAGGAACTTTCGTGCTTTGGCAACAAACGCATTTATCCGAACTTTGAATTCCTCATACTCCCGCTATAAACAATCAAAAGATTTTGTAATCCAGATTGAAAGGATCGAGTAGAGATGGCTTTTTAAACCTCAGATAGGATATTAAAAAATAAACAATTAGGACTAGATCCTTTAATATGGACGCATTAACACGACATTGAATACTTATTACCTTAATAGCCCGTCTTTCCTTTACAAAGTCAGGAAAGACCTTGTCCCATAAATAATCCACCTTCTCAGCAAAATACCACTCAGGAGCCCTTGGCTCGATGTTGAATTTCTTACAGAAAGGAACCCACTTACGAGCAAAATCAGATGTTTCTGACAAGGCTAAAAAAGTCAAGATTGAAGCTCCATCATCGGAAACATAGCACGACACTTTATCAGCTGGATAGTCCACAGCAAGAATTGACAATACTGTATTAGCTGTAACCAGTGGAGGTTCTTTCAGAGGGTCCACAGTAGTGACAAATATATCAACAGATGAAAGTTCAGAAGGTTGAGCTTCCTTCTCATACCTGGATAATGATTATCAGATCTAAAAATTAAGTAGGGCGTGTGTTGGTCAAGACTATGTCACAAGACAAGAACCAGATTTGACAGGCAAGAGGGAGAGAGAGATAAATTAGCAACAAACCTCAGAGACAGTCTATCCAGGTAGGTCTCCCGATTGACAGGGAGCCATTTCGGAAACTGGTCAAGAATCCATGAAATTGCAAACCAAATCTCACATGTAACCGATACAAGCCACAGCAAATAAGCATTATTTACAGGATGAAGGATTCGGTAGTGAAAGAAAAATCCAAGAACTACAAGGCGAGTAATGATAATCATTCGGTAAGGATTCATCTCACTTGCCGAAATCGGCAATTTTCTCGACAGTGGCAGTTTGCTCTCATCAATCCTGATTGGATAAGAAAGAATAAAGCAATTAAGATTTTGAGGCTCGTATTGCTGAGTCACTGCAGAGAAATAAGAGCAGTTGAGCTGATAAATTACAAAAATTAAATGAAAGATTTGCGATGCTATTATATGCATATAAGTTACTCTGATTGATCATCTTATCTGTAGAATGATATGTAATGCGCTAATGCTTTATAAGAAGAAGAAGATATAAGTTACTCTGACTGATCATGTTATCTATGGAATGCTATATAATGCACTAAGGCTTTATCAAACTTAAGACATGATGAAAACTACAACACATTATCTCTATTCTGTTGACCTGAGTTTGCATATGATCATGATTGCAGCTTTTATAGCAATCACTCTTTTCCTTTTCAATAAAATGGAGTCTCTGTGAAATTTCATTTAGTCTATCTTGGTAATAGACTGTCAGATTTAGAACTAAGGAGGATAATGGACCCTCCTTTGCACAGTGCACTCAACCCAATGAGAACTATATATATATATATTACTAACAAGTATTCATTGCCAGAATTATATAGTTGCACACTTCCCTCATCTGTTCTTTTTGAATAACCAAGCTCAAGACAAAATGAAAAATACCATAAGTTGTGAAGTTTCCATCGCTTTTTACCTAAAAGCTATGGTATTCGTATTCATGTGATTATCAAATAAGTGGCAAAGTTATTGTATAGCCTTTATAGGGATTCACAACCAGGTTTTTTACTTTCACTGCATAGAATTAGGAAGTAAAAACTGAAATTGTTCGCAGATTACAGTTAGTTTCTTTTTTCCAAAACATTAGTACAAATTTCCCACCATTAAAGAATTAGAGATAGAGTAGGCTATAAAGATTGTTGTGAGGTTGGTTTTTCAAGTTCTTACAAGGGTGGATCTGATCCTTCACCACCATCATTAATATCTCTACCTCCTTCTCCATGCTTCATCGTATGTAAATATTGTTGCCTCAGTTTCCAGTTCTCCATCCTGTCTTTCCATGCTATACTGCCATAGGCATGGGCTGCCAATTCCCTTGAAGGATCAAAGGTTTTAGGTTCAACTGCAGAAGGAAATTTTAGCTATTGAAATGTAAGTTATTCACACCCATATAAAAGACGAACATACTAGAATACATCAAACAAAGTGCTGAGAAGCAAGCCGAGCACCTAAAAATCTTGAATCAGTCAAAGGAAGAGAATTAATACGTCTACAACCACGAGCAATTTTAGCACCAACTACAGAATATTTTTCAGGACTGGTATCATCCAAGTGTGACTACAAAACAAAAACCAAAACCAATCAGAACAGATGAAGCGCTGCTTTTATGAAATGTTTTAGAAACAAAATGCAAAGATTAAACAGAAGAACAAGGTCCTTGAAACTGAAAAGCTGTTACCATCTGATCATCCATGAGGAAATGGGTGTTAAGCTTGAGGTAAATGTCCCCTGACAAACCATGGTTCATACGATTATTAAGCTCTGAAAAGCTTCGTAAATTATGTGGTCCATCTCTAAAGCTGAACTCATTTTCAAAGTCATCTGCATCATCTTCTTCCTCATCAACAACTACCCTGGCACAACCTTTGAGACGTTTGAACCTGGTTTTGCATCGAGCACAGACCTGGCTACCTTCCTTGCACTCATACTCATAACATGTCCTACAGGTGGGGAATGCGCACTCGTTGCAGGCCACAAACAGCTCCCCATTCACTGAGAGTCCAACATCATCTCCGCATACGTGGCATACTTGCCTACTTAGATGTTGAGATGGCTCTCTCTGAAGCAACAAATCCCATTATACAGTGTAACGTAGTCTTCTATATTTCAATATGCTCATAAAAATGCAATGCCATACTTAAAAATAGAAACAAAATCAAGCACGCTCTGGATACTGCCTTAGAGTATTTCACTAATAAGGACTGAATTTGGACACCTGAATCACAAAATGCTTGAAAAACTTACGGAGAATTCTCCGTCACCCGCCTCCATCAGCTACCACAATGCGAAGAGATTCTCAGTAGTAAATGCTACAACACTCTACTAAGTTGCAATTTGAAATGACCAGCTTCAGCAACCGCAGCACGTATAATTTTGATTTGAGTTCAAGCGTAGGAAACCTCATGAATCTGAGACCGGCGAATTCTCGCTTATTTTCTCTCAAACTCAGAACCAACCCTTTCGCGGATGAAAACCACCAAATCGTCGGTATGATGAATTTGTTTCCCCGAATCTCCATTTGTAATTTAAACCTCTCCAACCAATTCCAAATCATCGATGCTGCCAAAATAACTACACAGGGAGATCCGCCCATGGCCCAACACGAATAATTTACAGTTGAAATCTTAGTTTAACCTCTACAGAAACCAATCCATCATTCTGAATCAATTTAAAAGAGAGGGCATCAAATTATTCGGTGACGTTATTGCGAGCGAAAGGGAAGTTTGGTTTGTCCAGTAGAGCGGGGTATTTTCAAAAAAGGAAGTTGGGGGCATATTCCCATTTTTCTCTTGAAACGGCAATTGTTGTACCTTCATGTTTTATTGGCAAAATCCTACACATTGTCCTTCCATTTGCTATAGTTAGATGGTGATTGCAGGAATGAGTTGAACCTAAATCATTTATCTATCCGTAGGCGCCGCCAAAATAGACTCATGTCATGATAGAAACAATAAACTAGTTGCATGAATACGTACAAAATCCACCAACTGAATTAATGACTCGTATACCCATACCGTATAATTAACCAACTGAATTAGTACATATAGACAGCCCGTGACTATGATTCAACCAAAAGAAAAAAAGAGTGCAATCAACATCTACACACACAAAAGTAAAGAGATGGGAAGCATTAGATGCGTCAAACACCTTGCTGAATCACCTAACCTCATCTCCATTCCGTCACAATATGCTCACGCACATCCCATTGAAACCACAGTTTTAGACCCTACTAAATATTCCATCCCTGTTATTGATCTTTCGCTTCTCACTTCCGATGACATTCATCGCAGGGCCAAAGCCATCCGCGACCTCGACAAAGCATGTCAGGAATGGGGCTTCTTCTTGGTAATTATATCACTACCACAAAATTGATCTTTAATGGCAACAATCTTGTCACTAAAGCTTCTCCACCTAAAAGTTTTTAAGTATATTATGTATATAGGTAATAAATCATGGGATACCAGAGGAGTTGATGAGGGGTATGATTGATACAACAAATGAATTCTTCAATCTGGCGGACGAAGAAAAGCCCGAATTTCAGCCCAAGGATGTGGTAAATCCCATAAGATATGGGACCAGCTTCAATACTGAAAAAGAGAAGACTTTCTGTTGGAGGGATTTCTTGAAAGTTTTTGTCCATCCTCACTTTCATTGCCCTGCTAAACCTCAATCTCTCAGGTAAATATTTTATCCTTACTTCTCTGTTCTGCTAATGCAATTTATGGTAACAATGACTCCACAAAGTGAATCAGAGGAATCGAACAACAGTATGATCTTCATGCTAATTGTAATTGCAGAGAACTACTACCGGAATACTGCGAAAGAAGTCGGGACGTTGTTAAAAAGTTGTCGAAAGGTATATCAGAAGGGCTGGGACTTGAAGAAGGCGAAGCGGAGAAGGCCTTAAACTTGGGGTCGAGTTTACAGATATTTATCGCGAATTTGTACCCGCGTTGTCCGAATCCAGAAATAGCCATGGGGTTGCCACCACATTCGGACCATGGCCTTTTCACTCTTCTTATAGAGAACCAAGTTGCAGGGCTTCAGATACAGCATAAAGGCAAATGGATTAATGTGAAATCTCTTCCCAACTCCCTCTTAGTCAACACCGGTGATCATCTTGAGGTATGTCTGGATTCGCATTTTGTGTGTATTTTTTAAACAGTGTTAGTTGTTTCATTAAAAAGTATTAGTTGTTTCATTAAAAAGTATAAGTTATGTTTTGTGATCCTGTTACTTGTTTCAGATTTTCAGCAATGGAAAGTACAAGAGTGTGATGCACAGAGCTGTGGTGAACAACGAAAAGACGAGGATATCGATTGCAATGGCGAACGGGCCGTCTCCGGACACGGTTGTTTGCCCTGCTTCTCAGCTGGTGCAGAGACAAGGGAGTGTGCCGGCGTATGTTCCGATGAAGTACGAGGATTTCATATTGGCACAACAGAGTAACCAGCTGAAAGGGAAATCCATCTTGGAACGGGTTCAGGTTCAAACTTAACGGGACGGTCGGGATCTCCTGTTATACTATATTGTATTTTTTAATATTACACGCGTTGAATGATTGACATGTATGCCAAGAACGATCTAATTTGTGTGCCCAAAAGTTGGAGCATTTAATTTGATTGAAATTAAATCTCACCCACTTATAATCACATAATAAACATACATAATTACCCCCTAAATAAAAATGATCCCATAAAAATAAATGTAAAATTAGGATCTTTTTCGGCCTCTTTGTTGCTTGGGACCTGAATCCCTTGGATTGTTTACCTTCAAAGTTGTAGAGTGATAACGAGTAGTTTGGAACGTTGTATGAGATTTGAGTACCCCTTATGCTCAATTAATTAGTTCATCTTTACTTTAAAAAAAATGTAAAAATTATTAAAAGACTGTTTAATATTGTACAATAAAATAAAGGCTAAAAGGCCAATTATTACAAAACTAAAGTAGTATTAATTGGAAATAATACCCGTTGAGACTTTTATAATTAGATTACCCTACATCCAAGTCAAACATTGTTTCTCATTTACTTTATCCCTCACATTTTGACAATTAGTTTTCAAAATCAACCCCACATCCCTAATCAAACATTTTGTTATCACTTGGGTGTTGCAAATTCTAGTCAAAGTTTAAAGCACTTTTCAAATGCCAAAATTATGAGAGAACAACTTAAAAAATAAGTGATTCAATTCCCTCCACTAGAGTTTACAAACACACCCTTAATCACTTATAAGGAAATATATTTTTTAGTTTTGAAATCAACATTCCTTTGCTTTAGAGGATTTTAGGGGTGTATATTAAAATCCACCACAATCTTATAACATACACCATCCATCCAACTATAAATTTTCCATTTTTTTTATTTGTCCCATAATAAATTTCAATTTTCATAAGTGAAAAGAAATAACTCCACTATCCATAATTTTTATCCTCAGTTTTTATACAATATTGCAAAAAATGTCACTCACTACCCCACTCATAATTCACATGCCTTTTTTCTCTCTCTCAATACTCAAAATTACCCTTCATTTTTATTATTTTATTATTATTTTCACAATGCCAAACATTTTTTGTGTAAAATGCACTTATACTGTAATACGGAACTTCATTTTGTTATTTAAGGAGTTTTTTGCACTTTTATTCCCATGAGACACACCATGTTTTCAAACGAGTACCACCTATGATATAACTAGTCCCAAACAATTTGTAACTTGCAAATTTGGTCCCAAAATTTATAAAATTTATAATTTCGGTCCCAAAATCTCACGGCGCGTGACGGGAGCCTGTTAGCAGCCTAATAATATTGTTTAACATATAATTAATTTGTGTTAAATATTAATCTATCTTAACAAATTAATTAAGAGTATTTTGCACTTTTGGTCCCATGAATCACGCCATGTTTTCAATCTAGTCTCACCACTGGCAGAATTAGTCCCACAAGAATTTTAATTTGCAAATGTGGTCCCACAATTTACCAAATTTGCACATTTGGTCCCAAAATTAATACGTGTTAAATATTAATTTGTCTTAACAAATTAATTAATCTCCACAACTTAAACTAAACATAAAAAATTGATTTACACACACTAAATCACACACGCTACACGTTTCTGAGAGAAAAAAAGAGGGAAAATCGCGAGAACCCTAAAATCGCCCCAAACCCATAAAATCTGTCTAGGAGGAGGCATTTTCTAGCAAATTCCGTCACATTTCAGTACACGCTCAATGTTGCGGAGGAAGAATCTTGTTAAATATGGTGTTGTAGATTATGGTAAGTTTCTTTGTCCCAGTTTTTTAAATTTTATTCAATCTTTTTTGGGGATTTTGTGTTGGGTGTTCCATTTTAGTGTTAAAATTCCTCTGGGCTTTCGATTTTCATTGTTTATTAGGTTTTAGGATTCGATTTGAGTACAGTGGAGGCACAGTGAGTTTGTTTGACTTTGTGGAACGTTTTAAATGCACAATTGATTATCTAGATAAACTGTGTGAACAGTTAGGTTATCTAGGTAAGAAGATGTATTATGGGGGGTGGAAGTAGAGTTGTTAATCCGGGCCAGGCTAAATGGGTCAGCCCGTTTAACCCTGTTATATGCACGGTTAGGGTCGAGCAATAATGGGACCGTTTAAAACTGGTTTTTTTTTTGGCCTGCACCGATTAACCATGCTAAGGGCTAAGCGGGCTAGCAGCCAAGGTTAGTTAACAAGGGGTTAATTTAATAATTTAATAATTTGTATTAATAATTTAATATATATAATATATATATATATATATAAATTTAAATAGAAACATACTTTCAGTTCTAGATTAGGTTAAGAATTAATTATCGCCGCTCCAGGCATTCTGTCGTTCTCGATTCTCCATCGCGCAGATTCCACTTCTAGGCTTTCCAAATATAAAGATGGCCGTTGGGAATGGCCATTGCTCCTGGTGTCTCACTTTCTCCAAAATATTCAATGTATTTAATTTGTTAAATAAATATTTCATGCTTCTTTTTCTGTTTAGTATTTAATATTGATTACTTTTTCAAAAATTCGAAGCCCATTAGGTGGCCTGTTTAGCTCGTAACACACTAGGGTTAGGTTTAGGTCTCAACTATTAGAGGCCCGTTAAAAATGAACCGGTTAAGGCCCAGGATCGTTTAGCCCGCGGCCCTTTAGGGCTGGCCCTAATGGGTTAGGGCCAACCCATTTAATATCTAGGTGGAAGGATGATGCAATTCATTTAGTTGAGTCAAAGGTGATGTATATATAACAGATGTAAAAACTAGGTTTTGGGAAAAAATTGTTGGAAAAACTTGATTTTCCCACCAATTTTTGTCAAATTTGAATTCAATGGGACTAAAAGAGAAAGTATATTGGCGCCAAAAAATGTGATTGGCTAAAAATTGGCGCAAGAAATAAATGGAGAGAAGAATTTTGGGTTTTTGGAACCTATGAGACCATATGTGCAAGTGGACCCAGGTAAGTTAATTGATTAATTTTGTGTTAATTATATTTCATAACTTATGGGACTAAAAATGGGACCAAGTGTACAAGTGGTTGAAAGTTAGTTTAGGGGGTGTTTGGTAAATGATGGAGGAATGGAAAGGGTATGGGTATGATAGTTATGTGGAATGAAACTCATTCCTCATCTAAATGAGAGGTATGGTGGATTCCCCCTAAAGTGGGGAATCATTCCCATTCCACAATCATACCAAACACAATTTCTTCATTACATTCCCAACCTTAACCCCCAAGGTATCCAACCAAGCATGCCTTAGTGCTAAAAGTGTATTAATTATGTTGGATAACATATGGGACCAAGTCTGCAAGTGGTTGAATGGTGGTTAAGTGTTAAATGTGTATTAAATATGTTGTATAATGTTTGAGACCAAATCTACAAGTAAAATTAACAGTTTCCGTCACGGTGGGACCAATTCTGAAAGTTTGGGACTAGTTCTGCCAGACTTGGGACTCGTTTGAAAACATGATGTGTCCCATGGGACCAAAAGTGCAAAAAAAACTCGGTATTTAAGTCATATTTCTCCTCAAGACATCATTTTTTCCTTTCTCTTTCGCAGGCTTGCTTGTTGCTGACGAAAACCAGCTGAACTGGGATTTTGAGACCGCCCACCGGATTGCCTTCGACTATCCCTGGGAACTCCGCCACGTCGAGCTCTATAACTCTTCCTCTGAGAGATTGTGAGGGGGTTTACAAACGTATCCTTATGAGACCGACTGCCTTCGTGAGTTTCTCTCCTTTAATAGAGGTTTTATAATTTGGGAATTCGGTCCTCAATCGTTGTGGTCGCTTTCTTATAGCTTCTCACATACCCGTTCAGGCGACTACTCCGACTGCTGAACAGATAGCTTCTCGCCGAAACCCTGCTCTCAATTTCTCTTGGACTGGGTCCACGGCGCGGTCCACATCGTCATCCCGCGGGGGCGGATTTTATCTATTTTTCTGCAGCACACCACATTCTAATAACTAAACATCTATTCCAAAGTGTGATTAAAAGATACTAATTGATTATTATTATTATTAGCTATTTTCACAAAAATATAAAATACTGTTTACTTTTATTAAAAAATATGGAAAAATATCAGCTAGATACAAGTTTTTTTTTAGGCATATCAAATAGTTACAAACATAAACCCCTATTTCATCCGGATACAATTTAAAAGATGCAATACCCTTTATACCCTGTCTTTTAATAATAAAATAAAAAACCCCTCTCTCTCCCCCATTATTTCCTCTCCCTCAAACACCCTTCTCTCTCTACATTGCCTCTTCCTCTCTCTAACCCTAATTCCGCCCAACCTCCACAGCCCAGCCTCCACCACCACCACCACCACAAACCCCTGCCGCCCGGCCTCCGCCTCCGCCACCACCACAACATCCCATCGCCATAAACGGAGGTAATGTTTGACGCGTGTGACGCCATAAACGGAGGTAATGTTTGGGAGAAGTGGAAATACATTTTTGAATGCTAAAATCTGGTGGTGGGTTTTGGGTGGTGGTGGTGGATTTTTGAATGATTTATTGTTTTTGTTTCAAATTTTATTGTTTATGATTTTGAATGGTGGTGGTGGTGATAACTTCGTTGTGGTGGTGGTGGTAATTTTGTTGTTCTATGATTTGTTTCAGATTTTGTTTATTTTGATTTTTGAATAATTTTGTTGCAGTAGCAAGAACAAGAACAAGTATGGCAGCTTCAGCTTCTCTCTCTAGTGCTTTCTCTCTCCCCAACAAAGCCCACCCGCCCATTTGTCTATATTACACACAAATAGTCAACAATTTGTTATTCCCAGAAAACCCAATTCAAGAACAGATTTTTTCTTCCATTTTCTCTTTTTGAATGCATACAGGAGACCTGTGATTTCAAGATTTGTAAGATTTTGTTGATTTTGATTTTTTAATGATTTTATTGTTTTTGTTTGTTTCAGATTTTGTTGTTTCTTGATGTAACAATACAATCAATGTAGGTTTGGCAAGTGATATTTGAACAATGTAACCATACAATCTGCTTTTAGATCTCGTATTTCATAAATTATGAATCTGTGCAAATATTTTTTGCGTTTGTGCAAATATATTTTATTCGTTTGTGCAAATTTGCTTCTTCTTTATTTTTTGGGTGCAAAATATTTTTAGCATTGCTACTTGTTCATAAATGATGATGATTTGTAATATTATTTATGATGATTTGTAATATTGTTGTCTTCCCTATTTGAATTTGCAGAATTTTTCTAATGAAATTTAAATTTTAAATAAATATATTTATTTAAAATGATGTAAAAAATTATATTATCGGTGCAAAAAATGAAATCTGAAATGTATTTGTTCAAATTTTTGTTCAGCATGGCACATTTCTGTCTTCTCCCTATATATACAAGACGTGCGATATCCAGTTAAATTATCAAATCAACAAAAGAAAAGAAAATAAAAATTGGTAGAATATCAATTGAAAAAACTCTGTTGGTTTTTATTATCCTAGCATCGGGGTGGTGCAATCTCAATTCCCATTTGCACATGGCTTCAGCCGTGGGCCCGACGGGCTGCGATGTGAGAAAGATTTCCGGGCCGTCCTGCGTATTCTAGGCCCAAATGTTCCGGCCCAAGATGAATTCAAGGGGGTCAAAAGAGGAACTCCAGGATCATGCCCCTTGTGTAATGGATATTATTGTATCATTTGTTAATAACGAATCAAGAGTTGGACATAAAAATAATGATATACTTTTAATTCGGCATTTATTTTTTTTATTTTTTTTGGGGATTAAATTTTCCAATTTTTACCAGCTTTACTTGTGGCAAGCAAAATGTTAGCACATCGAAAAGTTAAGCAACGGATCAAAGAATGATTAAACAACGGATGCGGATTTTCGTGATTTATAAAACTTTATATTAATGTCTATATATTAACTAATTTAAAAATAGAATCAGCCTCAAGAATGATTAATAAATTTCTTCATTCTTGAGTTATAAATAAACTTATAATTAAATAAATCAATGTTTAATATTAAAAGCCAAATTTATGAATTAAGATGGTTTTTTTTTTAAGGGAAAAACAAAGTTAATTGAGAGCCACAAGGTCAGCATCAACATTAGTAGCAATGTTGTCCGGAATATGGAAAAAAACAATAGAAACACATGAAAAAGCAAAAACAGCCAAACGATGGGCAACTAAGTTCCCAGCTCGCCTAGTCCAAACAAAAGTAATTCTATCGAACTCAACCACAAGCTCCAAAATATCTTGTATCACCCGTCCCACATAGCTCTGTTGTTGTCTCGAACTTGCCAAAGCATAAATAATAGTCAGAGTATCGGATTCAACCTCCACATCTCTAATCCCACGGTCCTGGGCATACTGTATTCCCCATCTAATCGCCAAGGCCTCCGCCGCGTCAACATCAAGCATGGAACAACTCTCACTGAGATGGTTTGAATTTAGAAAGAAAGATAAGAATCAGTTTCCATTGGATGAAAGGCGGTTTTCTCTCATTAACTTGCAATTAATTCAAATAAATGTTCAAGATTTTCTTTGGAAAAAAACACAATTTTCCGTTCCAATATTAATCTATAAAAGTCCAACACCATTAAAAAAAAAAAAAGCCACAAAGTTCAAGGAAAAAAAAATGTTCACATCATATAACTTATTGCTCTCTATTTTTCTCTCATTTAACAATTTTGTATGGCGCACCACAACCTCACCCCTACCACTACCCGAGATCAAGCCGACAAAACGATTACGCCAGCAATAAGTTTCTTGACATTAAAGTATGACGAGATTCATGTTCGCGAGATACAAAACGTTTGAAAAATAAATATAACCAATGTAGAAGTTTGTACACAACAGCTGTAAATGCTCTTATTCAAAGCAATGGTTTCTTGAAAGCTGGAAATTATGACTCATATGAGAAGCTTCCTCCTCTTGCAACCATTGCTCTGAAAAAGGTCCAAGATTGTGACAGGATTTTTACACTGTCGGGAAGTGATTTAGGGGGTGTTTGCAAAAACTTATGGTTTTAAAGAAGTGATTCAAATTAGTGATTATGGGAAAAATGATTAATAGTAGAAGTTGATCGTGTTTGTAAGAAAAAAAAAAAAAAATTGATAGTGTTTGCAAAAAAAGTTAAAAGTTAAAAAAAAATGACTAATAAGCTACTAAGAGTATTCTTTTTGAAGCTTATAACTTATAACTTATGAGAGCTTATTTAAGCTACTAAAAGAGAAATAAAACACTCCAAATTAATTTTGCACATAATTCTAGGTGACTATAATCACTTATAATTTTTTTAAAATACCCCCTTAAAGGTCCTAGTAAACAGTCTATAAATCAATGTACCAATATTTTGACTGTAGTTAAGGGGCTAGGAAGTTTAAAATATTTCATCGCGCATGTGATACATTTAGATCTTCATTCATAAATGTGTGTTTCGTTAATTTCTAATAAATGTGTAGTAATATCTACAAAGTATGAATATTTTTTTTTATCTCTTAATTTTCTATTTGTTAACTCCAGAATGGAGCAAGGATTAAAATTGACACTTTAAAATTAAAATTGAAAAAATAAAAAGTTACAGGACTAAAAATGAAATCAACTTAATTTACTGGACTATTTTTAAATTTTTTCCATAATTTTTTCCCAAAATATATGTCTTTCCTAATCCTCACTCTCTCTTCCTCACTCAATCCTCTCTTTCATTCGGTTACATTCATCAATTGTTATTATTATTATTATTATTTTACTTTTTTTTTATCGGGCAAATGGTGACTCGAACTCATGCCCTTACAACATAAATAGTGATGCTCAAACCACTTGAGCTATTCCATTTCGTCATCAATTGTTATTTCATTTATATTACAACCCAGAAAACTATACAATATATATATATATATATATATATATATATATATATATATATATATATATATGGGTTTTTCTAAATGTCAAATTAAATGGTCAATAACTTGTAAATATATATGGGTGGGTAATTAAATGATAGCAATATTAAGTTCCATATCAAAATTATATATATATATATATATATATATAAAAATAAATATGCAAGATAAACAAAGTCTAATTAAGACACTTTGTTAGAAATGTTCCGATTTTTGTATGTATGGAGTTGAACAAACATATGCAATATATATATATATATATATATATATATATTAATTTTTTTTTTATCATTTTATTAATACACAATTTTTTTTTTTATCAATAACTTGTAAATATATATATATAATATAAAAAAAAAGAATATGCAAGATATAATTAAGTTAAAAAATGTATGGAGTTGAACAAACATATGCAATATATATATATATATATATATATATATATATATATAATTATTTGTCAACGCTAAAAACACAATTTTATTGGTCAATAACTTGTAAATATATATGGGTGGGTAATTAAATGATAAATAATGTGTGTTTTTACCCATCCCCCTCTTAATTAAAATTAAACAATTTTTCCCAAGATAAACAAAGTCTAATTAAGTCGATGTATGGAGTTGAACAAACATATGCAATATATATATATATATATATATATATAATTATAATTTAAATTGATAATTGCATGAAAAGAGTAGACAACAATTTTATTGGTCATAACTTGTAAATATATATGGGTGGGTAATTAAATGATAGCCATCAACGACGAAGAATTAAGCGATTCACTGCCTGTCGTCGATTTCTCTGTCCTTACTGGTGAAGATAAACAAAAGTCTCAACAAATTAAATGGAGATGTATGGAGTTGAACAAAATATATATATATATATATATATATATATATATATATATATATATATATATATATATAATTTGGCATATTTTAACGCTACACAATTTTATTGGTCAATAAATTGTAAATATATATGGGATTTGGGTAATTAAATGATACAAGATAAACAAAGTCTAATTAAGTAATGTATGGAGTTGAACAAACATATGATGAGTTTGTAGCGGACGAAAAAAGCAGTACGAGGCGAAAATTTTATTGGTCAATAACTTAATAAATATATATGGGTGGGTAATTAAATGATACTGCCATAAAAAGAAATGCAAGATAAACAAAGTTTAATTAAGAATACCTGAATTAAAAATTGTAGGAGTTGAACAAAATATATATATATATATATATATATATATATATATATATTTGTTGTGTGTATCTTTGGAACCAATCGCTACACAATTTTATTGGTCAATAACTTGTAAATATATATGGGTGGGTAATTAAATGATAGCCCCGAAGAATTAAACAGCTGCAAGATAAACAAAGTCTAATTAAGTCGATGTATGGAGTTGAACAAACATATGCAATATATATATATATATATATATATATATATATATATATATATATATATATATAATTATGCTGTTGTAGCATGCTGAACGCTACACAATTTTATTGGTCAATAACTTGTAAATATATATGGGTGGGTAATTAAATGATAGCCCCGAAGAATTAAACAGCTGCAAGATAAACAAAGTCTAATTAAGTCGATGTACACTGGCTGCTCACTAAATCTCGTTTTGGGGCCAAATCTCCCCTGCGTTTCCCACATGATGATGCTCTTGACAATTAATTTCATATTCAAATATATAAGCTGGTTTGGAACTCAAGAGAATAAAATAAATGACTAAAATAAAGTATTTATTGAAAGATGCGTTGTGATATTGGGTTATGATTTATTTGAGAGATTAGTGGTAATATTGTATTCGAGTCTACGATTAATATGTGTTCTATAAATATATTGGTTACGTTTTCACTTTCACAATTTATTTTCTCATTCCGACTAGTGATGTTGATTGTTCTATTAAATATAATTAGTCCAAATTTTGAGTAGAGTGCACCGAACACCAAAAAGATTATAAAATTATTTTCACATGGCCTCTCATACAAAAAATGATTAGTATTAATTTACGACCTACACTATATAGCAACTTGCAATTCGTACAATTTTATAATTCGATTGCAACATGTATTATACGAAATTGATTGTAATCTAGTTATTTGTAATTGAGCTTTTGATTTATGTTGATGGCCTTAGAGTAGCACTATGTTTTTATGTTAATTTCCCGAATTAAAGCTCGTTTTTTTGCTTCAAAAGGAGAAATTAAATCCTCTTTACCACAACTTTATCATTGCTTTTCCTTTTAAGCTACCAGAAAAATAAAGAACATTCAAGTGCAGCATAATAAACTTGTCCTGGACTATCTTTGTAGATGTTCCACATTTGAGTATGTATATAATAACTATACGCAAATAAACTATAAATGCTCTATACGATCAAATGTACTACGTATATATAGCATAGATTATAGTCTTGTTTAACAACTCTAAAATGTCAAGGAACTTTGAAACACATAAGAAATGTGCAACTATTTACAATCTATACCACAATCTTCCAGTACAGGGCCACCAAACTTGGCCAAATATGGATCAACTCTAACCCAGAAAAGAGAGAACACAGATGCAAGTAATATCGACCAAACGACAATAATAGTTGGTGTTCTCTGCTGGTTGCCCACTAGACCCTTGAGGAAAGGATAAAGATGCAGTATCACCCACAAAGCAAAAAACAGCCTGCCCAAAAGAGGGCCCCACGCCTCGTATCCATTAGCCATTGTGTTTGAAATTCCAGCAACTGCATTCGAAATTCCAGCAACAATTCCGATCACATTTAGTATCAAAAGTGTAGATGGAGGAAGGAGCATTGCGGTCCACTTAAAAACGTACAACTCTGAGAACTCATTGTTGTTTGCTGCTCCAGCTTTTGAGGTAACGGTGAAATTTGTGTCGATGCCAGCTATGACTTTCACAAATCCCTGAACCACAGCGAAAAGGTGGGCGGAAACGCCTCCGATCACCCAGAATTGCTCGTTCCTCCACCAGTCATCCAGGCTAACGCCACTCCATCTCATTTCCAGTATGCTTGTTGCAAATATACATAGAAAAAGTGATAAAAACCACAGACTAGCAACACTGTCGAACTGCATTAAGAACCAAAAAAATGAAAACATGATGCTTTTCACCAGGTAAATTGCAATTTAAAGACACTAAAGTATAGAAATCGGGCAAATTAAGGATTCCATATAATTTTAGAACAATAATTTAAGGGAGTAACACTTGGGTGCACCAGTTGCATCATGCAACTGATGCACAACTAATATTGTTTGGTGAAAACAGCTAATACTAACCAACTAACACCTTTTACTAAAACAGCTAACACCATTTTAATATGCACTTGAGTTGCAAGGTGCAACTGATGCATAGAAGTATTTGCCTAATTCAAGATATTTCATGCATTAAGGACAGCTGAGCCTAAATCTCTCCAATGGGCAAATATGTATGTATTGATATCCTAAATGGCTCAGTCAAAATATATATATATATATATCCTAAATGGCCAGCCCGTATGGTTCCACATGTGGTACACGCACAAATTTCAGTCGATTTTCAGGCCCCAATGTCGTCGATGTGCATAAATATTTAAAATATTTCCAAATTGCCACCCTGAATGTATAGTGAACGTCCTTGATTTGTTAGCTACTATGCTTGTTCTCCTAAGTTGCATTGTTCACATTAAATGGTGCAATTTTAACGAACTCGACAAATACCTCAGGAGTTATAAATTTTTCAGTCAGTAAGCACACAGCAGGCAAGGTGCAGTATGCGACTAATGGAATTGATGTCAATGGGTATAATGTTGCATTGATGTAGGACAACCGTTGAAGGCATTTGAGACGCCCTCCATACCCATACCATAGAGGGCAGTGCCTGCTTAGAAATATTTCAACTGAACCAAGGGCCCACCGTAGTACTTGATGGAGACGGTCAGATAGATTTATTGGTGCTGAACCTTTAAATGCTGGCCTCTCGAGAACACAGTATACGGATCGCCATCCATGGCAATGCATTTTAAATCCAGTTAAGATGTCTTCAGTAACAGAACCATAGATCCATCCGACCTGGACAACAAAATTTGCAAGAGCATTACATTTTGCACTAAGGTCTATAATAGATTTAAATTTGAATTAACAAATTTGACAAAGGCCAGCATGGAGTGAACAACTCTAAGAGATATTAAGGGGTGTAAATGAGCCGAGTTGAGTAGTGTTAAGCTCGAATTCGACTCGATTAAAACCTTGAAACATGACCCAAACTCGACTAAGCTAAATTCTCTTGAACTAGAGCTCGATTCGCTTGAAAACTCGAATACTCGAGCTCAACTCGACTCGATAACTCAGACAACATTATTTTAGAGATTTTTTTACTTTATTTAATAATTAGAATATATTTGTAAATAATTAGCATATCAGGGGTAAAATAGGAAAATTATGTGAGATTGATTAGGCTCACGAGCCTGACGAGCCTAGTATTACTGAGCTCGAACTCGAGAATTACTCAAGTTGCTCGAGCTCGACTCGATTAAATTTGGGACTTTCGAGCTTTTTTCCAAGCCGAGCACGAGTAGCTCGTGAGCCAACTCGACTCTCTTTATGAATGCATCAAAATAATTGATCGTGCTATTATCTACATATTAAGAACTCAATTTTCACAGATGAATTACCTGTATAAATTGCATGCTACTTATTAAGGGGTATGGAAAGTTTTAAGTTAAAGTCCAAACAAATTACATGGGTTCACCAGAATGCGTTACTCAAGATGCACGTTGATAAATAAGTCAAATATATTATTTGCAGCCATGTACAAAGATGAGAACATGATCAAATAATTATAATTATGATGATAATAATAACTAAATCCTCCCTGGGCAATATTTAATGTGTTTCCAATATACTCCTCAATTATTATATAAGCGCTACAGGGATTATGTGATCGTAACATGCCACTACGACTGAAAGGGAAGTTCTATCGGACTGTAATACGACCAGCCTTATTATATGGGACAGAAGCTGGGCACCCAAGAGAACTCACATACACAAAATAAGTGTGGCAGAGATGATCATGCTTCGTTGGGTGTGTGGTAAAACTAGGAGAGGTTGAGTGAGGAACAAAGAAATTCGCTCTATTTTCGGTGTTGCACCCACTGAAAAAAAGATGCAAGAACATCGTCTACGGTGGTTTGGGAATGTACGACTCAGGCTATAGGTGCACTTGTACACCATGTGGAGTCGATGGAGTTGAGTCCTTTTAGAACAGGGAGGACCAAAGAAGATGTGGCTAGAAGTCATACGCAAAGATTTAGGCTGTGTTTGTTTTGGGACTCACACGGATGGACTTAGAACTTTGCGCTCCCCGTCTCATACGAGTTTGGAATTTAAAGTCTGATTTTTAAATCCTACATTCAATCCACACTTACAAATACCTATAAAGTCTATTATTACTCTTTCCAATACATCACACTTTATACACTCTCTTACTCTTCTCAATATAATATAATAATATAACATCAATCACTATTAAATATTAATTTGACATAAATTTAAATCCCACCCTACTCAAATCCCTAAACAAACACATACATTTACTATTCATCAAGGATTCTAAATCCCTAGATTCTAAAACCTTGACTAGCTCCGCACATTTAGATCCCAAAACAAACGCACCCCTAGAGATTAAGAGGCTTAATGAAGACTTACTTAGAGAGAGAGGCGTATGGAGAAGATTAATTCGTGCACGTGACCCAACATGATTCTATTATTGGTTCATGTAGCCTACCCAAATTATTTGAGATCAAAGGCTCAGTTTGTTTATCTAAATGGTGATACAAGTTCCTTTCCAAAAGATAATCCATTTTACAAGTTAAAAGATAAATGTCTCTAGAGGAATGAACATTAATCATTTCAGCATCGAAAATTTAAGCAGCAGATTTTGGAAAAAGTACCTCTTTTCCCCAGTCTGTCTTATGTTCATATCCACATCCAACCACTTGAATGGCTTCCTTTAACAGAGATGCAGAGGTTACACTTTCTACAGCTCCACCATCCTCAAGAAGTGTTGATGCGATAAATATGGGAGATTGACCAAATTTATTCTCTAATATATATTCCGCATCATTGTTGATCTCTCTCTTGTACTCACTGTAACACAAAATTAAAAAATTACTAGAGATTTAAATAGAATCGGCAGCGAAAGACTAGTTACTCGGTCAAGTTGGTAATACTAGGCAAGTATTCGAGGCTGTCTCACCTATAATGATTATATAGTGGCTATAATTTAACAGGATCAAGTAAAAGGCAATTGTGGGTAAGGTTAAAATTCACTTGTTAAAACATGGATTTTAACATAATCTACTATCATCATACATTTCTGGTTATTAATTGAACGGACTATGCATCTTTACTTGATGATGACTCTCCTTCAATTAGCTGTATCACTGATAGATATCACAGTTTCCATATTGCACCAGACGGTTATAAGTAATCAATTCTCTCTACAACATAAAAGTTCAAGCCATGATATTTTAGGTGTTGATCAAAAACAGATAAAGGTGATGTGTTTTCACAGTTAGACGTGCTGTGTAGTTCCAGTTTGTCATCTATGAGATCGCTATGTTCCAATGCTTCAAAAATTCCTACTAACGTTTAGTTTAGTGACAGCATTTTTCTTCCAGCTGTTCTCAGCTGAAAAAGTACACTACTCACCTAAATGTGTTTAATCATCACTGACATTTATTCATATGAAGATTAAACAAGAATAATGCAGGTGCATAGATTTTAGATACAAGCATGATTAACAATCGGAGTTTGACCAACGAAAAATTCCTGCAGATGCAAAGTCATCCGATGACAAACAATCACAATCACAAAGTCGTGCTTCTTGGTGATATTATCTACTTGTCATTCTTAGTGAACAAAACATTCTTTAAAAGTAAGCTGGAAAATAAGGGACTAACATGTATGATATTATAAACTAAGTATTGAAAGAGTTAGAAGTATGAACCTCACCTTCTCTGGCCTCTTCACCCTCTATATTGCATGCAGGTGTTCTAACATTGTCTTCACCAGAAAAATTAATTCTCTTATCAGTAATTGTAAGTTGAAGCTTTTCTTTCTTTCTTGGAGAAGAACACCACTTAAAGCAGCACCAATTAGGCAAGCACTTGCATGATCTTCTTATTGATTTTTTTGATTTTGGGGCATCAAAACCATAAAATGCAAGTCTCCGAAACACACATCCAGTCCCCACATATATTGGGCCTTGAATCCCATCAAGGCCTTTCATGTTGATCTGGTTAAATTTTCAATTTAGATATTCATAGATAAAATTGAAAATATCAGTAGCAGTTTCAAATACAACAGGATAAGATCATGCTTACATCAAAAAACACGGTGTTTCTGTTGGCATATCGATCGTGTGTATCAATACCATCAAACCTCTGAGGAAACTGCACATAGCAAACCTTTTTCCCCATCAAAGGATCCATCACAAAGCACATTGCTTCTCTAATAGCCTTGCTATTGTTGATGTAATGATCGCAATCCAGATTCAAAATATAAGGTGCATTGGTGAGAATTCCGGAGACACGAACCTGTTTAAGAAGCAATCAAATAGATAATTATCTCGTGATTTAAATAGTTGGTAACCGAATTACCAAGTCTCTAGGTGTCAAATTAGTGACAAGTAATTTTTAATACAGTCCAAGCTTCACTAAATTTATCTAGTAAAGATTGTGCAGTGCATGTTTTACAATGCGTGATCAAAGAGTATCTACAAATTAAATATGGTTGAGACCACTGCCGTGGAGATTAACAATTTCCTAATTTTTTACAAATATGTCAAATAAAATTTACTTGGAAATATGAAGATAAAAGTGGTAAATGACACAGAACTGGACTAGCATTTCAAGAAGCTCCACAACCAACTACATGGAGTTTTCATCGAGGCCGAAAGATTAAACTCTCAAGCCCTCAATAAGTGTATTGCTATTGCTGCAGTAAAGTAAAAATTTGAAAAAAAAGGAAAAGGATAAAGGAATACAAATTTTTACCAAGACAGTGAAACTTCTGGCCCATCCGTATCAATTGACTTACCAGCGCATTCATTGCACCCGCCTTTTTGTGATGATCAAAACCAGGCCTTTTTTCCCTAGAGACATATACCAAACAGGGTAAATCCTTTCCATCATTGCCATTTCCACCACTTTGACCTAGTAATACCTGAATTATACCAGGATGATCTCGGGCATTATCTCCTGGCCATGGTGTCCCATCTTGCATGTTCCAGCCTCCATCAGGAACTTTTCGTGCTTTGGCAACAAACGCATTTATCCGAACTTTGAATTCCTCATACTCCCGCTATAAACAATCAAAAGATTTTGTAATCCAGATTGAAAGGATCGAGTAGAGATGGCTTTTTAAACCTCAGATAGGATATTAAAAAATAAACAATTAGGACTAGATCCTTTAATATGGACGCATTAACACGACATTGAATACTTATTACCTTAATAGCCCGTCTTTCCTTTACAAAGTCAGGAAAGACCTTGTCCCATAAATAATCCACCTTCTCAGCAAAATACCACTCAGGAGCCCTTGGCTCGATGTTGAATTTCTTACAGAAAGGAACCCACTTACGAGCAAAATCAGATGTTTCTGACAAGGCTAAAAATGTCAAGATTGAAGCTCCATCATCGGAAACATAGCACGACACTTTATCAGCTGGATAGTCCACAGCAAGAATTGACAATACTGTATTAGCTGTAACCAGTGGAGGTTCTTTCAGAGGGTCCACAGTAGTGACAAATATATCAACAGATGAAAGTTCAGAAGGTTGAGCTTCCTTCTCATACCTGGATAATGATTATCAGATCTAAAAATTAAGTAGGGCGTGTATTCTAGAAGAAAATAACACGGTATGATGTTGGTCAAGACTATGTCACAAGACAAGAACCAGATTTGACAGGCAAGAGGGAGAGAGAGATAAATTAGCAACAAACCTCAGAGACAGTCTATCCAGGTAGGTCTCCCGATTGACAGGGAGCCATTTCGGAAACTGGTCAAGAATCCATGAAATTGCAAACCAAATCTCACATGTAACCGATACAAGCCACAGCAAATAAGCATTATTTACAGGATGAAGGATTCGGAAGTGAAAGAAAAATCCAAGAACTAAAAGGCGAGTAATGATAATCATTCGGTAAGGATTCATCTCACTTGCCGAAATCGGCAATTTTCTCGACAGTGGCAGTTTGCTCTCATCAATCCTGATTGGATAAGAAAGAATAAAGCAATTAAGATTTTGAGGCTCGTATTGCTGAGTCACTGCAGAGAAATAAGAGCAGTTGAGCTGATAAATTACAAAAATTAAATGAAAGATTTGCGATGCTATTATATGCATATAAGTTACTCTGATTGATCATCTTATCTGTAGAATGATATGTAATGCGCTAATGCTTTATAAGAAGAAGAAGATATAAGTTACTCTGACTGATCATGTTATCTATGGAATGCTATATAATGCACTAAGGCTTTATCAAACTTAAGACATGATGAAAACTACAACACATTATCTCTATTCTGTTGACCTGAGTTTGCATATGATCATGATTGCAGCTTTTATAGCAATCACTCTTTTCCTTTTCAATAAAATGGAGTCTCTGTGAAATTTCATTTAGTCTATCTTGGTAATAGACTGTCAGATTTAGAACTAAGGAGGATAATGGACCCTCCTTTGCACAGTGCACTCAACCCAATGAGAACTATATATATATATATTACTAACAAGTATTCATTGCCAGAATTATATAGTTGCACACTTCCCTCATCTGTTCTTTTTGAATAACCAAGCTCAAGACAAAATGAAAAATACCATAAGTTGTGAAGTTTCCATCGCTTTTTACCTAAAAGCTATGGTATTCGTATTCATGTGATTATCAAATAAGTGGCAAAGTAATTGTATAGCCTTTATAGGGATTCACAACCAGGTTTTTTACTTTCACTGCATAGAATTAGGAAGTAAAAACTGAAATTGTTCGCAGATTACAGTTAGTTTCTTTTTTCCAAAACATTAGTACAAATTTCCCACCATTAAAGAATTAGAGATAGAGTAGGCTATAAAGATTGTTGTGAGGTTGGTTTTTCAAGTTCTTACAAGGGTGGATCTGATCCTTCACCACCATCATTAATATCTCTACCTCCTTCTCCATGCTTCATCGTATGTAAATATTGTTGCCTCAGTTTCCAGTTCTCCATCCTGTCTTTCCATGCTATACTGCCATAGGCATGGGCTGCCAATTCCCTTGAAGGATCAAAGGTTTTAGGTTGAACTGCAGAAGGAAATTTTAGCTATTGAAATGTAAGTTATTCACACCCATATAAAAGACGAACATACTAGAATACATCAAACAAAGTGCTGAGAAGCAAGCCGAGCACCTAAAAATCTTGAATCAGTCAAAGGAAGAGAATTAATACGTCTACAATCACGAGCAATTTTAGCACCAACTACAGAATATTTTTCAGGACTGGTATCATCCAAGTGTGACTACAAAACAAAAACCAAAACCAATCAGAACAGATGAAGCGCTGCTTTTATGAAATGTTTTAGAAACAAAATGCAAAGATTAAACAGAAGAACAAGGTCCTTGAAACTGAAAAGCTGTTACCATCTGATCATCCATGAGGAAATGGGTGTTAAGCTTGAGGTAAATGTCCCCTGACAAACCATGGTTCATACGATTATTAAGCTCTGAAAAGCTTCGTAAATTATGTGGTCCATCTCTAAAGCTGAACTCATTTTCAAAGTCATCTGCATCATCTTCTTCCTCATCAACAACTACCCTGGCACAACCTTTGAGACGTTTGAACCTGGTTTTGCATCGAGCACAGACCTGGCTACCTTCCTTGCACTCATACTCATAACATGTCCTACAGGTGGGGAATGAGCACTCGTTGCAGGCCACAAACAGCTCCCCATTCACTGAGAGTCCAACATCATCTCCGCATACGTGGCATACTTGCCTACTTAGATGTTGAGATGGCTCTCTCTGAAGCAACAAATCCCATTATACAGTGTAACGTAGTCTTCTATATTTCAATATGCTCATAAAAATGCAATGCCATACTTAAAAATAGAAACAAAATCAAGCACGCTCTGGATACTGCCTTAGAGTATTTCACTAATAAGGACTGAATTTGGACACCTGAATCACAAAATGCTTGAAAAACTTACCAAGAATTCTCCGTCACCCGCCTCCATCAGCTACCACAATGCGAAGAGATTCTCAGTAGTAAATGCTACAACACTCTACTAAGTTGCAATTTGAAATGACCAGCTTCAGCAACCGCAGCACGTATAATTTTGATTTGAGTTCAAGCGTAGGAAACCTCATGAATCTGAGACCGGCGAATTCTCGCTTATTTTCTCTCAAACTCAGAACCAACCCTTTCGCCGATGAAAACCACCAAATCGTCGGTATGATGAATTTGTTTCCCCGAATCTCCATTTGTAATTTAAACCTCTCCAACCAATTCCAAATCATCGATGCTGCCAAAATAACTACACAGGGAGATCCGCCCATGGCCCAACACGAATAATTTACAGTTGAAATCTTAGTTTAACCTCTACAGAAACCAATCCATCATTCTGAATCAATTTAAAAGAGAGGGCATCAAATTATTCGGTGACGTTATTGCGAGCGAAAGGGAAGTTTGGTTTGTCCAGTAGAGCGGGGTATTTTCAAAAAGGAAGTTGGGGGCATATTCCCATTTTTCTCTTGAAACGGCAATTGTTGTACCTTCATGTTTTATTTGAAAAAATCTTTTTTTTCCTTATTAATATTATTAACTATACTATACTATTTTAAAATAAATGAAAAGTAAACCTGAATGCCTGCATGACTGAGGGTGTGTTTGGAAACACAATTAAAAATGTAGATTTTTTTTTTTCTTTTAAAAAGCTGGGTCACATAAGTTTGCTTGAATTACATAAATAATACTTGATTTTCAACGTTCATTTCGCCCAATTGAACAATGCTTATTTTCTTTCCCTTTTTTTTTTCCAGATCTTGTAATGTTGTTTTTTCTAGTTATATAAACTAAATAAAAATATAACTAAAAATTATCTTTATTCTAATTTTTCAACAAGATGCGCCTATCATATTCCACATATTTAAGTAGGCATTGCAAAACGGGAAAATAAATTATAGCTTGGTTATTCTTGTGGAGGCATTTCGAGGCTACTAATCTACCATCTGGGAGGTAATATGAGAAAACACAATGATTTTACATTTGGGATCGAAGTGATTGGGCGGGTGTGTCGATCTCTTCGCATGTGAAATCCGACTTAAATAGATTCATCAGACAATGACACTAGTAAATTATAATGGTTGGATCATTGTCAATATTTAATAAGGATCTTTTCTTTAACTGAAAATGACAAAGTTGATTGAGAGAAAAAATATATGATAACTCATTAAAGAAAATGTCAAAATTATGATTTGATTAGGGCTTTGTTGCCGAATTTGCATTTGGGAAGGGAAACACATGAATGCTTTGTTTGTAATATGATGAAATGAATCTGCATAATCCATGGTTAGAGCGTTGCAACAAGATTTACCTCTAGAAAAATAGTTCAACCTGACCTTTGTCCATTATGATTTGTTCAAACTACATTGAGATTTTTATCAAATAGGAGTAATTGTAACCTAGCTTCACCTTTTTTAAAAAAAAGCCCTTCTAGTTTTGGGGTTAAAACCGGTTTTCAATTTCACCGCTTCACCTCACCGCTGAAACCAACGGATCTCGAATTCACAATTTCTGCTCGCTAGGGTTTTGCAGAAACTAACTTATTTAGGTTTACAAATTGGGGAAAGCGTAATTCAACGTGTCCTCGTGATGGAGGAAGATAAAGAAGGCCTTCAGAATGGCGCAACTGCTGTTTCGGATGAACAGCAGAATCAAAACGGTGATAGCACAGAAATTCATGAGTCGAACAATGTGGAGGTTGATGGTGTAACAGAGCAAAACAACGGAGAACTTTCTATTCAGAGTTCTACCCCTAACCCTGAGCATTCTGAACATGTGTCTAGTGAGGTTCTTCAGGCTGAGGAAATTAATCCTCCCTCTGTTGAGGCCAATGCTATATGCTCGGAAGACGATAAGTGTAGACAAGAGTTGAATAACGAGGTTCCGGAGGTGATGTCCTCTGCGGAGAATGGGTCCAGGGAGGAGGAGTTGGAAAATGGTTTCAGGCATTCAGAGGATGCTCAGAAGGAAGACGAAACGGAAGGGAAGGTGTTAGAGGTGGAGGTTCCGGCTCAGAACTCGAATGAGGAACTAAATGGTGTCAGCGCTGAAACAGAGATACAGCGGGAAAATGGGACGGAGGAGCTGAAGAACGAGCCTGATTTTAAAAGTTCCTCTAGATCCTTTTTACTAGATGTAAATGATGTTACAGGAGATGAATCCGGAACTGAAGAGGAGCAAGCTGAGTTTATGAAGGAGATTGAAACATTCCACAAGGAAAGATGCTTGGAATTCAAGCCTCCAAAATTCTATCAAGAGCCGTTAAATTGCCTCAAGTAACTTTTTGTTTGAACTACTTTTTTTTTATTTTTTTGGCAAGTTCTTCTCAAAATTTTGAAAATTGTGCAAATGTATCATTCTGTTTGGAACAGGTTATGGAGAGCAGTGATCAGACTTGGTGGTTATGAGCAGGTATGCACAATATTTCAATTTGCTCAACTTTTATGTTCTTTCTTAATCAGCTCTCGGCATGAAGGGGGTCTTATGGTAGTTATTTCGTGTGCATATTCTCTTATTATATCAATCCACTGGTGCTTTGGAGATTTGATAACAAACTGAAAAGTTGCACATGCTCATCATGGCTTAAGTGAAGAATTACTGGCCTCTAAACATTTTGCTCTGCATCTAGTACCAGCATATTTGGAGATAGTCTAAACTTATAATCGTAGTTGTTCAGAGTCTTTCGGGACGGACCTTTCCTTTTATGGGGATGTGGTGATGGCATGGTAGGGGGTTGGTGCAGGTTTCCATGGTTCTAGGCGCAAGTATAAAAGATTGGGATGTCACCTTTGGTGTCCAAATAATCATTAATGGTTAAAGTCATTAATCAATAGAATAACACTTTTTTTTTTTTCATGCAAGGCAAGCACTTTTATCACAATCGTAACTGTGCCTTGGCACACAATGTGCGCTCATTACATGCTTCAAAATTGAGTGAACTATCCTCTCCTGTGTACTTTCAGCTGCAGCCATACCTTTTGGCTTCAGTCGGTTGATTATGAGAGTGATAATATCATAAGTTAATTAGAAAAATTAAATTATTTTGACAAATAAGGCTGCACAAGATTCTTATTGTATTACAAGGAAGAAGAAATTTCGCTGGCTGAAAATGCTGAGATATTGAATAATCCTTTCTCATCCCAAAAGGAGGACAATGGACCCCAAAAAATGTTTTCATTTACATTCTGAAGAGTTCATAATTTTAATTGTGCAACTCATGTGAGAAGTAAAGATGAAGAGGTAAATTTTGAGAAGGTATTCCTTAGTGTATAAATAAGATAAAAGCTTTGTCGAGAACAAATGATGCCTTTGTCTTTCCTTCTAAAGCTCAAGCAATCCTTTCCTTTATGATCTAAAAGAGAAGTACTGGAGCTCTTTTTCCAATATTTCCTTGACTTTTGTTCCTATTAGAAAATGTACGTCCATTCCATAATGGATTGTCCCTCTGGCATACCTATTATGATCATGTTCTCCTGGTAGTTCTGTCCAACCATATTTGGAGGATAGTAGTGTTTTCATTCGTCCCTTCTAGCGAGTTTCACATTTGTAACAACGGTGGACTGAAACTTGATTGTCAATTTGCTTGAGTGTTGCCAAGTTTTGTACTGGTTTGGCAATTTATTTGTGGATTTATTGCATTGTATTTTCATACTCTGAAGAAGCTAACACAAATGAAGAGATTAAAGAAGGAAACACAAGAATTGCTCAGCTAAAATGTATAATATTTACAGAGAACAATGGATGAATTGTGTTAACTGAAAGAAGTTGGCTGTTACCTTTATCTAATTCTCAGCCAAAAAGTGTGACTATTGAATGAAGAATGGAGTTGTCTGTTACAGTTTATCTAGTACAAGTACTGTATATTGCAAGAAAATGGTTGCTGCCCATTTTAAAACCTGGGACTTTCAGTTCTTTTGATCTCCGTTCACTAATGCTCTATGTAGTTAGGTTCTTATTTAATTGTTGAAAGTGAAACGAAGAATTTATTTAGCATATTATATTTATAAGGAGAACATAAGCTACAGTAAGGAGTGGGAAACTTACAGGCATTTACATGTGCTTTTTTATTTATGGATACAAATCTATATTTGGTTTCTGTATGCAGCAGTTTTATTTTAGTTTTCAGAAGTACACTGCTGGTGAAAATAACATACCACAGTTTTTTTACACCGTGCTTTATAGGCTTTTTTTGTGTTTCTGGTTGTGCAGGTGACTTCACTGAAGCTGTGGCGACAAGTAGGAGAATCGTTTAGGCCCCCCAAGTGAGAATCAACTACTACTTTTAATTCAAACTCAAAAGCTGTAATGTCTTAAGCATGCTTAGAAGCCACATTATTTTGCTTTTGTGAATGCATTTGCTACTGAAACTAGAAATGGTGGCCAACTGACGTAGCTCTTTTGGTCTCTGATCACTCTTAGTGTGAGCCATATCATAATTTTCACTCCTCTCTCTGTGTGTGTCTGTTTTTTCAAACTGGATTTTGATGCTCAATGTTCTTAAAACTTCTACAGGACTTGTACCACTGTATCTTGGACTTTTCGAGGTTTCTATGAGAAGGTTATATTCAAATTACTTGAAGTATTTATTTCCAAATTATAACCATGAATGTTCCTGTTAAATTTAATTTTTAGTTATGTATTTTATTCTAGTACTGTGGTTCTTCATTCTTGTTGTTTTTGTGCGTCTGTATGCATGTACAATGTATGGGTAAAACCACTTGGAAGGTTGTGGTAAAGCTTCCATGGGGAAAGAAAATAAATGAAGGGTTTCCATCTGTTTTCTCTTCGGCCAAGAAAGATGGTTGCTATTTAGCTGTTAGGAATATAAGCTAGGGAACCCTAATTTAACCCAAAACCATGGTCAAAGGTTAAGGATTGACTCCCACTTATATACCCTTCCACACTTTCATGTGGAACCGATGTGGTATCGTAACAATCGACCCCCCTTAAAGCCGGACGTCCACGGACGGCACACTCCGGGCAACCCATATGCCAAGGCCCACTTCCCGGGTGGCAACCCCCCTTGGGCCCACATCCGAGGTGGAAACCCCTGGGCCCACCATCGGGTAGCCCCATTCCGCTGCCTGCCCGAGTTTTTCCGACAGACGGCGCCAATTGTTAGGAATATAAGCTAGGGAACCCTAACTTAACCCAAAACCATGGTCAAAGGTTAAGGATTGACTCCCACTTATATACCCTTCCACACTTTCATGTAGAACCGATGTGGGATCGTAACATTAGCAGTGTAATGTAGTTAAAAAGTATTTTGTTTACCTCTTTCCTGGGATTGAACTTGTAATAACAAATTAGGAAATGCGAAACATTGCAAGTAATTGGAGATTATAAGCATGTGAGATAGGAGCTTGATGTTATTATTTGGAAAATCTAGAGTATGACTTCAATTTGTTCTAATATAGTGAAACTTCCATAATAATCTAGGGAAAAGCAACTTTCAATATTCTATAAGCCTACATTATACTAGCTTGAAACATGCCTCCTTGGCAAGAATCACTCAATAATATCCGTCCTTAATCTGCTTCTTAGTAGTTATCCTGATTATTATGAAGAAACAAAACAATGTCCATGTATTTAGCCAGGGAACATGCTTGTTTGGACATCATACATTTCCAGTTATGAAGTCAGATATTATTGATATAACCAAATCAGTATTTTCTCATTTGTAATTTCATTTCCTTTCCTGTCATTTGATAAATTGAAATCAGAATCTTATTATTAGTATTTTAGCCAAAAGTCTAGTCAACTAAGAATTTTGATGTGCAAATATTCAGTAACTATGCTGTTGACTTCTGAGAGTGGTTGGGACCTCTTAAGTTCTCAAAATTGTCTATGAGATATTCGACCCGTCCCCGTTTCTAGCACATTATTCTTTCTGGTTTTGGGATTATGCCTTATTTTTATTCAGATGCTGTCTTCTGAGTCATAGAGAGTCTTATCTGTTATGTTATCTGGAACTAATGATTTGTCTTTGTAGGCTCTGCTGGAATATGAGAAGTTTAAAATGCGCTGCGGTGAACTACCTTTTACTGATACTTCTTTATCAGATCCTGCTTCTGGGAATCAGGTCATTTATAATTCGTCAATTTTTTTAACTTGTTAGAATAAAAATAATTTGTTATGGTAGTACTAAGGGTTCTTATGATGTGCTAAACTTAGTGTAATTTATGCTATGAAAAAACTAATTTGTATCTTTTTATTTCTGGATCTCAATATGTTAAAGGCTGATATGGTTTTGGGCCTTTTGGCAAAAAAGGATCTCACAGCTCGGTATTAAATAATGAGGTTACCTTACAAGAGTGTTAGAAAAACTTGAAGACCAACCCATATACAAGTTTCCGAGCAGACCTTATATTTGTTGGTGAACTAGAGCAATCTGGTGCTTCAGGATGTGGGCCTACTTTATCATATTAATGCGAAGTTCTTGGTTTCTATTCATTCAAGATATTATTACTATGCACTGAGGTGTTTTAGCAATGCATGGTATACAAAATGGTTTATGTAGTTATTCAAGTTTTTCCACATTATATGATGAAACCTTGTACATGTTCATAGTTATATTAGCTTCCTCCGGAGGATATAATAATTATTACATGGCTTTATAGTTATACCTATACTACCTTAGTAATTATTTAACCATACATTTATTTGCAGGTAGATTTAATTCACGGTTCAGGAGGATCAGGTAGAGCAAGAAGGGATGCTGCGGCTCGTGCCATGCAGGGATGGCACTCTCAGCGGCTTCTTGGTAATGGCGAGGTTGGAGATCCGATCATTAAGGTATAATTTAATCTGTCATTTCCTGTTTAGTTGTTTATTTTCAGTGTTTGTACTTTTCTACTCTTATTTTCTAGTTCTCAGTTTACATACTTCTTTTGAAGGATAAGAACCCAATTACAACACCAAAACGTGAAAAGCAATTAAGAAACATTGGTGAGTTTCATTTTCAGTGATGGGTAATTATTTTTTTATCTTCTATTTACAGTGCTTTAATTTACTTAGTTTGATAATCATTCTTGATTAAGGCTTCCTGAAGCGTAAGGGATCATCTCCTGTTGATCATGCTGTCAAAGTTGCACGCCTGGCGTCGAAGTCACCGTAAGATCTCTTGGTTTGAATGCTTTTAAGTTCTGGACATTGTAACTTTGACATAGTCAATTGGTTTTTCTGTTTTAAGGTGATTGAAATTGTGTCTCGCATAGTTATTAATGGCGCAAGGCGCCACAAGGCGTGAAGAAGCGCCTAGCGCGCCTTGCATCCCTGGAAAAAACAACATAAGACCTTGATAATTTCTTAGTAAACCTAACCATTGCTTCTGTAGCAATACACCAAGTCAAATTTTCACCTTGGTGAACCAACTCATCTTCATCTTCCATTAGACCAACCATCCACTCATTGCTTTCATCTATATCCCTCAAAGAGATAGGATCAATGTGATTACGTGAGTCATACCGATTACCGATGCTTCAACGCATGATTTTACTTGATAAAAAGTGAATCTTGAAACCCTAGATGCGTTTCACTTAAATATTAAGACTTAAGAGATACTACCTCCGTCCCCCAAAAGTATGCTCACAGGGTTTAAACATGTTTTACGAAAAGGTAGATTAAGTCCATTTGTGAATAATATAATTAAATGTGAGTAAAGTATAATGATAACTTGAGTAATTAAGTGTATGTTGGACTATCAAGATTACAAAAATTGTGTCCGTAGACGTGCTTAATCTACTTTTCCGTAGAACATGTTTCAGCCCTCTGAGCATACTTTTGGGGGACGGAGGGAGTAGTATTTTTTATTATTCTGATGTTATTTGACAAATAAAAAAATGTTTATTTTTATTTCAAACCCTAGATGTACGCAAGGCACGCCTTAGGCGCGCCTTTGCCCGAGTCTAGGCGGCGAAAGGCGCCCCCAGGCGAGCGCCCAGAAAATCCCAACCGCCTGGACCTATGGCAGGCTAGGTGGCTAGCGCCCCGAGTGCCTTGCGCCTTAGGCGCGCCTCGGGCGCGCCTTTAATAACTATGGCTCGTGTATGAAAATTCAGGTTTTGTTAGATCTCTATTATAATTGCTTGTAGAACAGAACTTGACTACATATGTTACTTCTTTGGTTGAAGAGTTCATATAATATCCTTATATTTTCTGATGCCGGGGGCGGACAAGGGCGGGGAGTGACAATGAGTGGCTCCTGGTAGGCTTTAGGCAATAAGGGACATAAATGAACTGATCCCACACCATGAAAAGAGGGAATTCTGAGATAGTGCGAATATGGACCTTGCGGTTTAGCTCTGGTACAAGATGTTCTCTCGTGTCATATAATACAAAAAATCATATAATTTATGTCTGAATTTGCAATTAGCCATTGAGGATCCCATTCATTTGTAAACGAAAAGTTCAGTAAGGCAAGAGCTTTAACCTCCACCAATTTTTCACCATTGAGCTAAACCCATTGCTTGGCCATTATCGCACTAAAATTTCTACATTCCCCTCTTTTTTGTTCTTTTCTTCTGTATGCAGGGTTTGTCAGGCTCTGTGCTTTACATGTGTATTTCATATCTTTTAAATTTGAAGGATTTATCAAACTCTTTAGTATATATTTAAATTAA
Organism: Stenogyne calaminthoides; assembly: GCA_037126765.1. Lineage (NCBI taxonomy): Eukaryota > Viridiplantae > Streptophyta > Magnoliopsida > Lamiales > Lamiaceae > Stenogyne > Stenogyne calaminthoides. The sequence continues at coordinate 36,010,177 of JBBCBC010000018.1, forward strand.
AAAATTTGCACCTCATGTTCAAAAGGCATGCTCCTAGCGCCTTGGGCACCATCAGCCCCTTTGCGATTCTAATAACTATGGTGGTAGGCTTTTAAATGAAGGGAGACATGAGTGAACGACACCATAGAAAGAGGGTACCTTTAAACAGTGGGGGTATGGGACTGTAGGGTTAAGCTCTGAAGGGCATTCTGGGATTGTATAGTTGAAGATAGCTTAAAAGATTTGATGGGTACTATCCATACCAAGAAGATGCATCTTCTTTTCAGGTGCTCTTTCAAGAGAATTCTCAGGTTATCCGTGGTTAGCGGGGAACAAAGTCACAAACTAAAGATGTGCGACTTCTGGGAAGTTTTTCAAGGAGTTGTGAGTGAGGATTATTATTTGCTTATGGATGACTGTCTTATCCTCAAGGGATATGTGAGAGTAGAAGAGATATGTATGGTTAAGATATCACTTGACTACCAGAGATTTATTGTTTAAATTTTCTGTATTTTTTACTCTTTTATGATATGCACTTCTGGCATCCATCCATCTTCTCTGCACTTTTATCATTCAGCTGCCAATCACTCCCCTGATTCACACGATACTTTCTGTGAAGTTCCATTTAGTTTGAAAAAAGAAAGAAAGAACCACCTTCACTTAAACTCAACCACTTTTTAAACTCAATTGCAGGTTGGAAATAATGGTTGTGGATGTTGGTGTTCCTGCCGATTGGGTGAAGGTGAATGTGCAGAGAATGGTAAGCTTTCCAGATTTTGGTATGTATTTACCCATGGCTATAGAGATCTAACTAGTTCCTCTTGTTGGTTTTGTAGAAAGACTGCTACGAAGTATATGCATTAGTTCCTGGGCTTTTGCGTGAGGAGGCAAGTAACTGAAAGATGTTATTTTCTCGTTCTTTTCATAAAATATCTGTCATTGTACTGTCATAGCTAGTAGTTCTTCAAATAATACAATAGCTAGAGCAGACGTCAATTTGTGTTGAAAAACCTGCTAGGAACTACCTATTTTAAGTCCTATTATTGCCCATTTGAATCTAGTTGGTAATTTCTATAACGAGTGTACACATTTTGTTTTATAGTCTTGCTTGCACTTTAGTATATCGTGTTTCTTGAAGTGTATGAATGCTGAAAAGAGGGAATACCCAGGAGACATTTTGTCTAATTACCATTGAGTGTTGTCTTTCCTGTGTTTGGTGGAACTTCTAAATCTGTGTTGTTTGCATACGAATTGTGTTTGAAGGAATGAACTACCATAGGAATGTAGGTTTTAAAATATGAGATTTGTTCGGTTGACAATGACTGAATCTTTTGGGTATACTGAGGTCCAAGTTCTTCTTTGTCTACGACTTATAGTACTCGGTGACTGAATACATTAGAAACATACAAAGGTCGCAAGGGCCCTAAACAGAGAGACAATTGTAACGACCCCAACAAAAGGAAATGGAATTAATTTCCAATTTGGTTGTACATATATTACAATGTGGAATTATTATTGGTTGGCTCTGCTTTTAATATGTCATGTATAGACACACACTATAATTTTTTTTGAGAATGGATTGTGAATGGGTCTTGTGATATATGAATTAGAATTAGTTGTTAATGGTGAATCCCAGTGAGGAAATATTTTCCGCAAGTGAAAGGTTTGAGACCTGGTGGGCTTGCATTGAATATTTTACAGAGTATGGCCAGTAGGCATCAGGTGTAGCTTTGAAAAGTTATAATATAAGTTTTAGGGTCTTGCCTTGTGGTAAAATAAAAAAACATAGAAAGCATTATCTTTTAAACTGTAATTTTGCCAAACAAAAATAATCTTAGCTTATGGAATATGTAATAAAATGTAATTTGAGGATGGAAAATGTGGCTTTAGAATTATAGATTTTGCAAGTCAGAGAAAACAACCTGAAATTTGAAAATGGTGGGATTTTAGGTCTCAGTATTTTAGTAGGGGATAGAAAGTGGAGAATATATGAGGTAAAATTGTCACTTCCTTTATAACAAACATATATGCAATGGGCGACTGTGATAGTATGATGGTTGAATAATTGCTGTCGCTGTTAATGGGAGGGCATAATTTTGGTCAACAAAATTAGGGTTAAGATTCTGGAAGAGGCAGGAAGGTGTTATATTTGGGAGTGCTTGATCATATAAGTGCCTCTTGTACCTTGCGTAGCATATAATCATTTAAGTTGATTTCTGTCCAGTCAAAACAATTGTTTGCTTCTGATCATCTCGATGCATATCATCAACATAATATATTTTTTGGGTTGTATTTACATTTGGCAATAAGAAATAAAGTATCAGACAAGCGGCAGCACACATGTGAGTTGCTATGAGTAATGATTAAGTGCATCATTGCTACAATCATGAGGCATCTATTATAAGAACGACTCTTTATAATGGGGTTGTTGTAGATTAAGTTCATATCTAAATTTCTGTCAGTTTTTTTTTTTAAATACCACTTGATATATAACTCTTGCCGGTTATTGTTTTCAAATTTGTAATTCTTAAGGGTTTGACTCAAGCATCATGTGATCCAGGAAATTGGCTATCCAGGATTTTCTATCTTGTTCTTTCTTTTAATGCTCTATCAACTTAGATTATATGTAAATGACATTGTTCTTTATTTGACAACAGGTGCGTGTACAGTCAGATCCTGCTGGGCGTTTGGTTATATCTGGGCAACCAGAGCAACAGGATAATCCTTGGGGTGTCACTTCATTCAAAAAGGTAACTCACATCACTGAATTTTTTTGCTTTGCATGTTGGATGAATTTGTCTGCAATTTATTTGAAGTCAAGTAATCTTAACATTACTAAGTTTTGCTGCATGTGGTAAAAGGTTTTGACTGCCACTTATCTGAATCGAGTAATCTTTAAATCCAAAGTGATATTTCCTTCTCATGCATATGCGTGTGTTAATGGACCAAGGCTTCTAGCTGAAATTCTCAACTTTTGGCCTGGTGTCAAGACTGGGAGTTAGTATGGCTTGTGGCCAGTGTTTTTAAAAATCGGTTGAACCGCCCGGTTGAACCAGTCGAACTGTGAACCGCTCATGTCACCGGTCCAATTACTCCTTAAAAAACGGTTATTCCGGTTTTATTATTTATTAAATCACTTTTCTTTATTTTTTCATTATTTTATTCTAAATCTCTCAATGTAATGTTATTATCTTTATCTCTGTATCATTTTCTCTCTCATAAATTCATTCACAAGTCATCACCTTCATTTAATCTCTTTATCGCCGTCACATAGTTTGGAATTAATCCACAATACCATCATCTCTAGTCTTCCAAACTATATTGTATTTATTTTAATATAAGACTTATAAGTTATAAATTAGTATAATTTTAATTTTTTATAAATAAATATGTATTTTTTAATGTAACATACAAAATATAAAAGAAATATGTATAAATCATTTTAGCGGTTGGACCGACAACCGATGCCCAGATCGGTTTGATCGCCGGTTCGGTTATGAAAACACTGCTTGTGGCATCAAAGGCTTTTTTATGTTCTTCTTTGGTAGTGATATTTGCTGCCATTAGGAGTCTTTTAAGGAGCGATACAAGATTTTAAAAATCTCCATAAACATCCGTATTTGGCATAATTATTAGTCGTGCACTTATCAATTTTGTTTCCTTTCTGCTATTAGAACCCCCACCCCACACCCAAAAAAAAAAAAGTTCACAGCAACCCTAACCAAAGTACCAAACAGGTTTTAGGGTTCAGGGTGGGGAGGGATGCTTGGTTATCGTACCTGATGTAGAATTTGAAAAGAACATAGATATAGCCATCTGATTTTTCATGTCTTGGGGTTTTTCTCCCTCACCTTTTTCAATTTTTTAACCATTTTCCTGAATCCTTTACCTGATTTTGCGGTTGGCTTCAGATCCGATCTTCTCAGTGTCTTTTTAGCCCGTCAAACAAGTCAAGAATCATGTCTCAACTCTGACCAGTTGTCACTCGTCCAGTATCCTTTACTAATATTCACTTAATTATAGATATCAAGGAGACAAAGAAGTACCTTTATTTGGTGAAGGTCAATTCTTTCCGGTTAAGCCATAAGTCAGACGAAGCAAGTTAATTGTCCATGTTTCTGTTGTTTCTGCCCAAACACAAAAATAACAATAAAAATGACAATGAACATAAAAGTTTTGTCAAGTTGTCATATATCTAGTTGGGATATGCTACTCAAGCTGCAAGTACTTGGACCCGTACTACCTACCCAGCGCCTATCCCTAGATAGAAGAATGGAGATAATGTAGGAGGAATATAACTTAAAAACCTTAGTTAAGGGTGTTCTCATTCATAAATTTTCCTTTGGTTTTTGATTGATTCTTTTCCCCCCCGTTCAAAAGAGGTTCGACACTAACATACCAATCTTCTCTGCATTTTTTTGTTGGCAAACTCTGGCAGGGGATACTAGTTTAATTTTCTAAATAGAATCTGTGTTCCTTAAATAATGAAACTAAAAAGGTGAAACCTCAAACAGTGCCCGACTTAATTTAAAATAAATATCATTAATTTGCTTATGTTTTCCTGTGAAATTCATTGTCGTTGGGTTTCTGCATGAAATGTTTCAGCTATACTTGAATATATGGTCCAAGTTCCAATTTTTCGAATGAATATCATGAACTTACTTTTCTTTTCCTGCGATCTTCATTATTGGATTTTTGCATAAAATGTTTTAGCCTTACTGGAAGAATATGTGGTCCAAGTCCTAATTATATCATGACAAAGTCTTATGCAAACCAATTTCACTGTGCAATAGTTTGCATTTTGTGTATCTTTAACAGTATTAATTATTAGACTGAAATGTATTAGTTTGTCAGTATTTGTTGTTTCATTCAAAAATATTAGTTGTAATACTATAAAGTGATATTTGCTAATTTGTTGTACTGTAGATCTGTTTTACATAAGACCAACTCTATCTTGAGTTGATTGTTGTTTATGATGTCATTATTTTAGGATATCTCATATATTTTTTAGTTTCTTTTCCATACGGGTAGTTAGTGAACACATATTTTTCTTCAGCTCATTAATAATATGTAAGAATTTCCGATTCTTTAACGGTCTGTGACCTCTTGTGCCTGTGGAGAGACTTAACATTTTATTTTACGTAACATAAGAATCGTGATGTTCTCAGGTGGTTAGCTTACCCACTAGGATCGATCCTCATCAAACATCAGCTGTGGTGACACTGCATGGGCAGCTTTTCGTGCGTGTACCATTCGAGCAGCCCGAGGCCTAGGAAGGTAGTTTTAATTTGTAAGTTGGTCTTTAGTTTTAGTGGCATGTTTATGATGCTAGATTTGCACGTTCGTTTTGTATATGATAATTTCATGCCTGCCCATGTTGCAGCAGCAGCTTAGTTATGCAAATTGGCCCTCCTTTTATTAGTGCAAAAAATCCAGATGAGGTTTTTGACATAATTTAGCATCCTGCATACTTTGAAGAAAATTGCCAGAAATTAATTTTTAACTTTTGCTGGTATCTAATGGTGGGAATTTTATAATCATGACATAGTTTATCATCCATTTTTCCCTTTTTGAAAATAAGCATGAATTGATTTTATCGTCTTTTATTTTATGGTTCATACTTTTTCTTGCAATTGGTTGGAGAAACCTTTACTTAGTCCTCCCTTCACACCCATCTCGTGTATCTCCAAGAAAATGCTTTTTTTTTTTTTGCTAGTTTTGACTTTTGCCTGTCGTTTTATTTCTGATTTTTATACCATGTATTTTAGTTAATGTCTTATTCACTGTGGTCTTTTGTTATGAATTTTCTCCACTTTCTTTTTTTTTTTTCATTTGAGTTTTGCCTCTTCATTAATAGTCATAGAACGAAATAAAGAATATGATCAAGTTAAAAACAAGAATACTAGCATGTTCTTTATGTGCAATGTTTGAATTATTATTGAGTCTACTCTAGGGTATCATATGGATTAGTTGGAGGTATTAGTCTTTTTTTTTTTTTTTTTTTTTTTTTTCATTTTGAGTTCGCCAGATAAAATTAAAACATTTCTCTAGTGATTTATGGAATAATAATGGAGAAAATACGAAACGGGCCTGATACGGGTTTGGACCTGATTAAAGGGCCTTCTCAAGAATCACATTTTTAGAACCCTCCATGTGGATCTGTTCCAAACTCGCATCATGTGTTAGTATAATTAATTATATGTGATTATGTTATTTTTAACCTAAACTAAATAAATAGATAATGTATTTTAAAATTTAAATTGTATTAAAGTCAAATTTTAACCTATATTTATATAAATGTACGAATGCTTTTTTTTTTCTTTGATTGGGTCATTTAATAGATAAATTGCTTTCTTAAAAAGATAATATATCGTTATTATTTTGTTATGGGTTTTTTTGCAGTATATTTGAATGTTTTTGGATTATTTCCATTTTATTATAAATTTTTTATTTAAGAATTCGACTTTTCAGAAATGCGCCAACTCTAGACTTTACTCTAATGGAGGACAGAAGTGCATAATTATTTTATTGTAGGTTATATAACACTATAAATGCATTATAATGCAGTGGTACCAAAAATGAAAAAAAAAAATACTAATATTTCTTATCAGCATCTATTAAATAATAACTATGCTAAAAGAAAAAAAAATCATTAAAGAATCAAGATTTTAAATATTGTACCAAACATTTGCCCAACATTCTTCGGCAGTCGAGAAAATTCTTGAGTTCGATTATTTTTTTTCATTTTGGCAAATCTTAGTGCGAACAAGGAATTTCAAATTAGGTGAGATTTGCATTTAAAATGTGCTCCACCTAAAAGGTTGTGTGAATTAACTTAAAAAAGAAAAGACTTATATTCTTTAAATAGTTGAAAATCGATAAATAAAGTGAAAAAGTGGGTTTTTTAAAAAAAATAAAAATTCAACGGCAATGTAAACGAAGCTATTAATTTCAAATCAATGTCTTAATTCCAATGTAGCCTAAAGAAATTAGGCATTTCCAACTTCAAATTTGACCTTAAAATTTGCAGAAAAGTGATTTGGGTATAAACTGTAACGCGCTTATATTTCCCAATTGCGACATGTTCCCTTCAATGTACACTTAATAAAAAGAAATGACTTAAAAATTCGAATAAGATCGTCTTATATAGAATGTATTTAATAAAATGGGAAAACATAATTTATCCAAAAGTAATATTCTTTGCTTAATAATGATACTTATTTTTTCTATATAAAATCATTTTTATATAATTTCAGAAAGTACTACTTTTTTCCTTTAAATTAAAATTAGAAATATAAGATCGAGAATAATTATCACTTAGTGAATGTTTTATGTGAAACTGATTTACCGTACACGACTCATACTATTGCTTGTAGAAACTAATACTATAGCACATATAGTATTAATTTCTACAAGCAATAGTATGAGAAACCAATTTCATATGAAACTTTGTAGTATAATTTATTTCTTAATTTCACAAAATACTCCGCGACCATCTCACGAATCTTGCTGAAAATATTAAGCCCATGAAATATGTAATCTAAAAATTAATTATCAACTCATTTTTCAATATCCTCTACTTATAATTTCAAGATGACAAAAATTTGTATACCTAGTTCATGCTATGAACTCGGTTATTTAAGTAACACTGTATATACAAAAACTCTCACTGTTATGTATAAAAACTCTCACTGTTATGAACAAAAACAATCACTGTTTAGAAATTACTTTATATTTTTAAACAATGAAATTTTTTGTTCATAACAGTGATAGTTTTTATACATAATAATGATAGAGTTCATGTATGAACCTGATTCACATGAGTGTTACTCTTTCAAGATTACTGTCGCGAGTCGTTTTGGTTGATGAATATTATGTGGCTAATTTGATTACAACTCGCAAACAAAACATATACGTGTAAAATAAACAGTAAATAAGATGAATTTGTTGACCGATTCGTCAAGAAATGACTACTCCGGGGCATACCAAGCCGGGATGTAGTATTACGAGCTTTTTACGCATAGATTCTTGATACATCTTATGAAGATGAATCGATGCAGATTAGCAAATGAGTTCTAGGGTTTCTCGTATATGTGAATAAACACTCTAATTTTTCGGTTCCTCACCTCTCTAGGGATTTTTGTGGGCTACTTTTCTGGGATTATTTTCTGAACCCTCCTCTTCTTCTTTTTTCTTCCTTTTATAGCACTTCGGCAAGCATGAGCTGGATTGGTATAGCATGTCTTTGGATTGGTATAGCATGTCTTTGGAGTCTTTGGATCATGCAAGAACTCGGTGGTGTTGCCACGTTTTCGACTTCATCTTCTAGATCGTTCTTTGTACTAGCTTAAATGCATGGGGACTCTTTTTTTGATCGTCCAAATTAATTTTTGTTCGGTTGGACTTTTTGTTCGCCCCTTTAATCATGTCGAGTTTTATTGTCGGTTTTATATTGAAAAATTGTCCTCCTCGAGCTAATCGATTCCTCGGGATATTTGGGTCTTGGGGATATTTGAGCGTCGAGCACTCGACCCCTTTAGGATGTCCGAGTTCTTCAGAGATCCGAGTTGAACATCTTGACACGGCTCTTTTAACTCCTTCTTTCCGATCTGAGTAGCGGATACGTTTGTTCGGTAGGCTGGCCGAGCAATTCTGATCGGTTGGCGAACAAAAAGTAACTCATCCACTGGGCATGATTATTATATTCGAATATTACACGTGTCGCTCTTTGATGATCGATTAATCCTGATTTATTATATCGAACACAACAATTACGTAGTTTCGTACAGGCTATGCACGGACGAGATTTTACTAGGGATGGCAACGGGGCGGGTTTGGCTAAACCCGTAACCCGCCCCGCCATTTTTTCCCTAACCCAAAACCCGCCCCGCCGGGTTTTTTTTGACCCGCTCTACCCGCCCCGCCCCATGAACCCGGCGGGTTTAACCCGCCCCACATATTTAATTTTATTTTCCCTTTATTTTTTAATTTGTACTCCTAATTTCATACATGTTATTTTTAAATACATACCGTTCTTAAAAAATAAAACATAAACTAGAATCATCAAATTAAAACAAATAAAAAATACATAATATCATAATCAATCTCACATTAAAGAGAGCATAAAAGGGACTACAGTTACTCATTATTCATTAATCAAACATACCACATCAAATAGACATCTTATTATACTGTTTTTTCTTATTATAATATTGTTATCTTATTAAACTACTATTATATTATTAATTAATACATTTAATATAATATATATATATATACGGGTCGGGTTACGGGACGGATTTGCCTAATACCACGACCCGCCCCGCTTCTGACGGGTTCTTGTTTGACTGGATTTTAACCCGCCCCGTAACCCGTTTGACCGGGTTTAACCCGCCCCATTCGGAGCGGATTCGTGTCGGGTTCGGGTTAAACCCGCCCCATTGCCATCCCTAGATTTTACCCAACTACTTCTCTAGTCATTAGAAAAGCAAAAGGAAAAATGACAACACATTTTGGTAGATCGGTGAACCCAACAATTAAACTCCCCTATTTATACATATTTTATTGATATACATAATTTATCTAGGATTGCTTGATTCAAAAAAATTCAATGAAAAAGTAATGATGATGCTCATGACAATGAACATGATTATGTTAATTTTATCTTCCTTCATAATTTTTTTATAATGCAATGAGAATCGTGAACTATATTAAACAACTTTCTCAATTTCCATTGATTCTTATTGGAATATCGATAGTAAGAAAAAAAAAAAACACTTTCAATAATATTTTAATACATAATCAACTGAATAAAAATATTATAGGACTTACCCTTAAATAAGAAAATTCTAACACTAATTACGAAATTATTAATAAATGCTAGTAATAAATTAAATTAATTATATTAATTACTAATTTTATAATTAAATCATAATTATAATTAATCAGGATCGTCATCACGATCTCATTTCCATCACTTTATATTTATTTCTTGTTAATTTTCTCTGAATATCTCTACTTTAATCTTTTATTCTCTACTTTATGTTAATCTTATCTCCTTATCTCAAACTTATATCGGTCCTATCTTTGTATCTCAACTTATTTGATATGTCAATCTTATCTCTTTATTATGGTTAATGAGATAAAAATAATTAATTCACCTTCATCATTGATAAATTTTAAAATAAATTAATCATTATCCTTTTTTATTAATTATCTCCCCTCTTATAATAATTTACACTCTATCATTTTACTATTCCTTACCAAACAATTATTTTTCTCCCTAATAATTTCAAAAGTAAAAAAAAATACTAACAATATTATTATCATCTATTTCATTGTTATTCATTATTCAATAATTCTTATTATCAATTTCATAAAAAAAAAAAAAAACTAAACCAAACAACCCCTAGTATTATTCTTCTTTTTTTGTGTGCGCTTTGTTGGCAGCAATTAGCATCTCAAATGATCATTGCAATTTCTTTTACATATCAATAATAAGAGACTCTTCTAAATGGAACATAAATTGAACATTGATGTTTTAACACTTTAAAAAAGATGGATGTAATTTGTGTTAAGGTGTATCTTATCTTATGCCTTAAACCGTCTCATATGAATTTTTATCTAATAATAATTATAATAATATTAACACGTAATTGAGATAAGTACTGCTGAACCAACTACGAAGTATTAAAGCCAGAGCATAATATATATGATCAACTACTCACACAGACACAGCGCGTATCACACTGTAAGACCTACATTCATTAATATGTTACCATTATTTATACATCATTATAAACATGTTATATAAATTACATAGTCAAAATGTATTTCACCACCCTCTAAAATATAGACATACAACTATACACTAACATCATTAATACAATAGTATTATTTTATTTAGCAAAATATAGGGTGAACAAGTTTCATACAAGAATTTGTGAAACTGGTTAAAAAGTAAAACTTATATTACTAAAGAATATTACTCATAATATTGAAGAGTATGACTTATATTACAACATGTGATATTAATAGTGATAATCAAAGGTGTGACTTATATTACAAAAGGGTATTAATCGTGATAACTGAAAGACCATGCCTGTAAAAATGAACCAATTTTACGGTGAACAAGTTTCATAATGCCTATAAAAAATGAATCAATTTAACGATGAACAAGTTTCATAATATACCAACTCATTTTACTTTTATCCCTAAAAAAAATGTTTTTTAAAAGACATTAAAACTTGTTACAACTAAAGCACAAACAGCATCACAACCCAAATATTTGCAACTTTTAAGAGATTCAAAGTCCTATCAAAACCACAATCAGAATTTGAATTTTCGTAAAACTTCATATGCAAACTCTATTGAATTCAATCACCAACCCGACAACAGATTAAAACAAAAACAAAAAAAACTAAACACACAGTAAAAATGTAAGGTGATCATCCTGAATAACAAAAAAGAGAATAATGAAGAGACAGGAAGTTGTAAAAACAGGGATTTATTGAAATACAAAGCTTGTATTTCCCCAAATAAAACAGGAAAGCTGAATACAAAGTGTACAAAAGAATATAAGAAATAACAAAGTAAAAAAAAAAAAAAGCAAGTGATACATTTTTGTTACATGGTATAATACTCTTGCCTGCATCTATTACCACCATCGTGTTTACGATGGAGTGCACAACACTAACGTTGTTATGCTATAGTTAAAAGACATAATGGGGGAGAATTTTCTATGTATTGAATTAGGTCAAGAGTACATATATATATACAAGTGCATAAACTTTTCTAATAAAGGTCCATCTATAAAGGCTCAACTATAATATTATTCTAACACTCCCCCTCAAGCTGGAGCATAGATGTTAATCATGCCTAGCTTGTTATAAAGATAGTTAACTCTAACTCCATTAAGAGCCTTAGTGAAGATGTCTCCTAATTGGTCTTCAGTCCTCATATAACCTGTCGAAATTAAGTCACGTTGAATCTTCTCACGAACAAAGTGACAATCAATCTCAATGTGTTTGGTCCGTTCATGAAAGACCGGATTAGAGGCAATATGAAGCGCAGCTTGATTATCACACCACAATCTGGCCGGTATTGAGATCTTCAAACCCACTTCATTTAGAAACTCATATACCCATACTATCTCGCACACTGCTTTGCCCATAGCTCTATATTCAGACTCTGCACTCGAACGTGAGACTACCATCTGTTTCTTACTTTGCCAAGAAATCAAGTTTCCACCAAAGAAGACACAGTATCCTGAAGTAGACCGTCGATCTTCCTTTGACCCTGCCCAATCAGCATCGGAAAAACATTCAACCTTCTCGTGACCATGATCACTATTCACAATTCCACGTCCAGGGGCTCCTTTCAAATAACACAAAATTTGCTCTACCGCCTTCCAGTGATCAATAGTTGGTGATGACATATATTGACTCACTACACTTACGGGGTAATCAATATCTGGACGTGTAACCCTAAGATAATTCAGCTTTCCAACCAACCTTCTATATCTTCCGGGATCATCAAATAACACACCCTCTTTTGTAAGCTGCAAATTCGGAACCATTGGAGAGCTACATGGTTTAGCTCCCAATTTTCCTGTTTCAGAAAGTAAATCGAGCACATACTTTCTTTGAGACGGGAAAATTCTCTTCTTGCTCCTGCTCACTTCAACACCAAGAAAATACTTAAGTGTCCCCAAATCCTTGGTAGTAAACTGAGTAGGAAGGAAAGCTTTCAAAGATGCAATCCCTTTAACATCACTCCTAGTGATCACAATATCATCACAACCATCAAGATAATACCACCCTCAGAACGCATGTGAAAAATAGAATCATCAGATTTACTTTGCTTCATGCCAAACTTCTCAACAACACGAGTAAAAGTACCAAACCATGCACGAGGGCTCTGTTTCAAACCATACAAAGACTTTTGAAGATAACATACCTTATGAATCTCCCCCTGAGCAACAAAACCAGGTGGTTGCTCCATATAAATAGTGTCAACAAGGTCACCATGAAGAAAGACATTCTTGATGTCTAACTGGTGCAAAGGCCAATGATTAGTAGCTGCCATTGCAATCAAGAGTCTTATCGAGGTAAGTTTGGCAACAGGAGAAAAGGTGTCGGAATAGTCAACACCATAAGTTTGAGCATAGCCTTTGGCAACAAGGCGAGCTTTCAATCGAGCCACAGAGCCACCAGGATTAACTTTGACGGTAAACACCCATTTGCATCCAATAGGTCGTTTACCTACAGGAAGATCCACCAAAGTCCAAGTGTCGGTAGTATCTAATGCATTCATTTTCTCAATCATGGCATTACGCCAACCAGGGCGGGTCAAAGCTTCTTGAACATTGTTAGGAACAGTCTCGAGAGAAGAAACAAATGCTCGAGAGGAAGGGGATAAGTGATCATATGAAACAAAAGAGGAAATGGGATAAGTGCAAGAACGCTTACCTTTTCGAAGAGCAATAGGAAGATCATCACTCGAAGAAGGATCTGCCGACGAAGATATTGGCGCTTCAGGACATGAAACCGGCGTATCAGGATCCAAATCAATAGCAGGACCAGGAGGCCGTGGACGACGAGTGTATGTCTGTAGAATAGGAGGTCTAGTGGAATCAGATGGATGAACAACTGGGATAGGGACTGTATATATCAGAAACTCTGTATCCTCCCCCTCAGTGGGAGGAGGAGTGGAATGAGAGAAAGGTGTATGTTCAGAAAACACAACATCAGCAGATACAAGATACCTGTTGAGACTAGGACAAAAACATCGATATCCCTTTTGAACCCGAGAATAGCCCAAGAAAATGCACCTCAAAGATTTCGGATCCAGTTTTGTGACTTGAGGCCGAACATCCCGAACAAAACAAGTGCAACCAAATATCTTGGGCTCAATAGGAAACCGAGGCTGAGATGGAAATAGGACATGAAAAGGTGACTCACCACGAAGGACAGAAGATGGCATGCGATTAATGAGAAAGCACGCGGTAGAGACAGCATCAGCCCAAAAGGGTTTAGGAACTTGCATGGCAAATAACAAAGCTCGAGCAGTTTCAAGAAGATGTCTATTCTTTCTCTCAGCCACACCATTTTGAGACGGTGTGTCAACACAGGATGTTTGATGAAGAATGCCATTTTGCAGCATATAATAACGAAATGCTTCAGAAAGATATTCCTTAGCATTATCACTTCGCAAGATTTTCACAGACACACCAAATTGAGTCTTAATCTCAGCACAAAAGGTAGAAAAATGGGTAAATAATTCAGAACGATTTTTCATTAGATATAACCATGTCATTCGAGAATAATCATCAACAAAGGTTACAAAATAACGAAATCCAGGTTTCGATGTAACAGGACAAGGACCCCAAGCATCAGAATGTACTAACTCAAAAGGAGCACTAACTCGTTTGTTGACTCGAGGACTCAAACTAACACGTTGATGCTTAGCAAAATGACAAGACTCACAATCTAGAGATGACAACTTAGAAAACTGCGGACACAATATCTTCAACAAAGGAAGTGAAGGGTGACCCAATCGACGATGTGCGTCCATAGAAGTGACAGTCCCGGTACATGCTACAGATTTAGGCTGCTGAGTATCAAGGATGTAGAGCCCACCCGATTCATGTCCCTTACCAATAAGTCTCTTCGTCATAAGATCCTGAAATAAGCAATAATCGAGAAAGAATGAGACACAACAATTAAGATTGCGAGTAAGTTTACTCACAGAAACCAAATTAAACGAGTTGTTGAAAAAGACTAAGAACAAATGACAAGGGTAGGGAAGATGTTGGATTAACGTTTCGATCCAATGACGTGGAATTTTGAACCATCAGCTAAAGTAACGGGAAAAGAAGTATTATGTGAGATGAAGGTAGAGAACAAATTTGGATTACCTGTCATGTGATCTGTGGCGCCAGAATCAATGACCCACTTGGAAGATGAGGAAACAAGACATGCATTAGGTTTACGACTCAAAGAACCGCGAAGTGGCCAAACTAGCCAGGATGATTCATTTCTTAACTTCAACAACTTTGCATACTCATTAGCGGAGATGGTGATGGATTCACCAGTGGCGAATTACCACCACTATTTCATGAGGCGGATGAGGGAGGCCTCTTATTACGTGAATTCGGACAATCTCGCCGTATGCCCTGTGTCCATGACAATAATAACACTCCACATCCGTTGATGAATGCCCTTGATTACCCCTCTTCCCACCATTTCTTGAATTTGTGGCCTCCGGGACTCGGAAGTAGGAGCACGATCGAAAAGGACTTTGTTAGGTGGGAGAAGCTATGGTGGAGCTTGTGCGTTCAGTGCGAAGAATTCTGCTATAAGCCTCTTCCAACGATGAAATCTGCGAATCAGAGAGAATTTGTGACTTAGCCGTCTCAAACTCAGATGGAAGACCGGCTAAGAAACTCATCACAACCATCTTCTCTCGTTGAGCATCTTTGAATAAGTGACATCGAGGGCTAAGCGGAAGCAACACATTAAGCTCTTCATAAGTTTTCTTGAACTCCATGAAATAATCCGTTATCGACCTATCTCCTTTATGCAGTGCAGTAAAATGCGACACATCATACATTCGGGAAATATTCCCTTTCCCTAATATAAGAACTCAAGATACGACATGAGTGCCTTTAACGATCCTACTGATGAGTAACCATCCCAATCACCTCACTCTTGATGCAATTGCGTGATTCAGAAAAACAAACGAGCATCCTCTCGTTGCCAAGGGAGTTTTGTGGCATCAATGGGTGGATCATCAGTCAAATGACAGTCCATAGAAACACTCAACAAATACAATTCTATAGTTTGACGCCAATCAAAGTAATTCGAAGGAATAAGTTTATGCTCCGTGATTTTCGCCATCACGGACATAACATCAATAGCTTTATGCTCTTCACTCATAATGAATCAACCACCAAGAAGAAAACACAACTGAAATTCCAAAGAAAAAGTGAGAGAGAATTTGTACCAAAAAACGGAATCACACACCACTCAGATGTGACCCCAACAGGTACACCAACAGAAAGAGCTCGACGAGGAGAGCTCGACGGAAGTCGCCGGAGGAAATTTTTAAACGCGCCACGCTTCTTAAGAATCAAGGGCGAAAATCTTGCCCGCAGGCGTGTGGGCCCCCGCTGACGCCGGGACCTGAACTTCCGTGAAGGGTCGCCGGGAGGCACAGCACCTCCCTGTGTGGGTGGTGTCGCCCGGATCTGAGCGAAAATGATAAAACCCCAAATATGTGCCCAAACCCTAATTTCGAAATCTTGCCCTAATTTTCAAAATCTGGACCATGCTCTTGATACCATGTTATGCTATAGTTAAAACACATAATGTGGGAGAATTTTCTATGTATTGAATTAGGTCAAGAGTACATATATATATACAAGTGAATAGACTTTTCTAATAAAGACCCATCTATAAAGGTCCAACTATAATATTATTCTAACAAACACCATTATTGTAATTCAAACAACTAAAAACTCCATTAAAATCTACCTCTATTTTCACCATCACAAATTGTCCTCATCATCCTATGTACATACATAAATACCTCAATTTGAAAGCTTGGTGACATCTTTGGTAGACCTATTGTACTTCATATGGCTCTTCACTAATTGCCCTGCTGCAATTGCTGATAAAAGAGACAGCTCTCCTGCAAGAACAGAACCGGCAACAATGGTGGCCAGTAGCCTCGAATTCGCCCCAGGAACCTCCCTGCTGGCTCCCTTTACTCCAAGCAAGTTGAGGCAGGCCGACTGGGAGGCGAGCTGAGTTCCACCGCCCACGGTGCCAACCTCAATGGAAGGCATGGTGACAGAGATGTGAAGGTCCTTTCCTTCGTTAACGGCTTCCACCATGGTGATACAGTGGGAACTCTCGACGTTCTGTGCAGGATCTTGACCTGTGGCGATGAACACAGCGGAGACGATGTTGCTTGCGTGGGCGTTGAAGCCGCCCAGAGCTCCGGCCATGGCGGAACCTGTGAGGTTCTTTAGCATGTTGAGTTCGACCAAGGAAGCTACGTTGGTTTTGAGCACCTTCTTCACAATCTCTTCCTTGATTATAGCCTCGCACACAACTGATTTCCCCCTGCCCTCAATCCAATTCACAGCAGCTGGTTTCTTATCAGAACAGTAATTTCCTGTTCATGTTGGTAATTTCATATCAGCAAGAGCAAGATGATAACTTTGTTCAATTTTTTTATTTTTTTTACCAGAAAAAATGCAAAACATGATTTTTGGATTTTAAAGTTAGTATTTGAATTTTGAAAACCAATCTCAAAAAACCACTACTACCACAATATAAACCTACAATCACACTATCAAAAAATCTAAAAGACAAGCACCCACTTTACTATTCATCTTGATGTCAATAACAGTATTTAAAAGTCACTTTAAAGTCAAAACAGGTAATACGAATTTGATAGAAAATATACCAGAGATGCCGATAACATCCATGTCTGGGAACTCTTTGTTGAGGAAATCCATAACATTCTGCACACCCTTGGAGACCATGTTCATCCCCATGGCGTCCCCTGTGCTGCACGTGAATCTCATGTACAAATTCTTTCCAGCGATGGCACATTTGATGCTCTGAAGCCTCCCAAATCTACTGGAACTATTGAATACAAGCGACAGGGCCTCAAAATTGAGAGGGTCTTCGAGGAAGAACTTCAAGTCAGCCGCCCGTTTCGCCGTCGCGAATCTGACCACTGGCGCCCTCGTCATGCCGTCTCTGAGGATGGTGCAGGTGGCTCCGCCGGAGACATAGATGGCCTTGCATCCCCTGTTTGTGCTAGCGATGAGGCACCCCTCCGTGGTCGCCATGGGGACCGAATACTCAACGTCGTTAAGCAAAAGCGGACCGGCGATTCCCACCGGAATCTGGACGTAACCAACGGGCATTTCGCAGCACTGACCTAGAATAGCGTCGTAATTGAATCCATCCAGAGGCAAACCGTCGAGCGATTTTTCGGTGATACGCTGCAAGGCCTCACGGCGGATGGCAGCGGCGCGGTGACAATCCCCCAATTTTGATTCTAGGGCGTAGGAGGGGATTTTCCCCTCCACAACAGACTTCACCAACTCCTCATCCTCTTCGGATGAAAGAGGGGAAAGCGGCAATTGATTATCGATGATTTTTTTAATCGGTTTGGGGGAAAGTACCTCGAGAGGAGGAGCGGCGGCGCAGGGGGCGGCGCGTGAGTCTTCCTTGAGCATCAATTGATCGAAATCGTCAATCATTTCGTCGTCATCCAAAATCTCGTCGTGCGAAGAGCGGGGAATAATTAGCGACTGGACAAATCCCAAACCGAAGAACCCTAGGAGATAGACGAAGGACGCGAAGAAGACGACGATGGCGGAAATCTCGGAGAGGTTAACGATGTGGAGAGGTGTGGAGTTGCGGATCTTCTCGCGCCACCGTGTGAGGAGGTAATAGACGACGGAGAAGAAGAGTGTGAAGAAAAAAGCATTGGCGAGGTACAGGGGAGAAGGAAGGGCATCGGATAACTTAGAGGATTCCGATAGTGAAGTGCGGCCGCCTTTCGCCGGAATTTGGTGGAGATGCGAGTCTTTCAGCGGACGGCGGTGAGTGGCGGTGGCGGCGGCGGCCATGGTGATTGCGTTATTAAATTCAAAGGGGGAAAGTAATTGTTCAATAATTCTTCGCCCTTTTCTGAAGTGAGAAAAGGGGGAAAAATGTATTGAAGAGTGGTGACGGTATTGGGGGAGAAGGGTTGTTATTTATAGTAAGTTGTTGGTAGATATGGGGATGAATGCACATGGAAACAACGTGTGAGCCGGGCCGGGCCGGGCTGCGCCGCATGGACTGATTGGGTAAAAACGCTTATCATTAATCAGCGTTTTACACAGTGACGATCATTTATTAATTTATTTACCTAGAATTTGAAATTGCTAATTCCTCCGTGCCCCAGGTCAAGTTTTGCAAAAAAAATTTATTTGTCCCACGTTAATTTTAAAAAAAATATATATACTCACATTTTTACTCTCACAATATACATTTATTTACTTATATATCATTATTTTTTATAAAATAATTAATTAACATTCATACAATTAAAATTGGTTTTAACTCAAACTTTATCACTTTAATAAAACAAAAAATGCATTTTTCTTGTTTTCCATACCCAGATTAGAGTGAAAACTTATTTGAGACGAAGGGAGTATTAATTAGTGGAGTGACTCTCCTGTGCACCATTTGCAGCCTGAATCTGATTAATCACAAGACTTCAATTCAATTCGATTTGGATGAAAACATCTACACCCTAAACACTAAATAATGAAATCTAAAATCATGACTTATTGGGCGGGTGAACCATGAATCACTCGGCCGAGTGAACCATGAACTTTCTCCGAGCCGGATTTGGGCGGGTCAAAAAAAAAAAAAAAAAAACTTAAAACTGAAATTAAAGTTAAAAGCAAACTGAAATTGAAAAAAAAAAAAACTAAAATTGAAAAAATTTTAGAAAAAGAGCTTCTAAAATTAAATTGCACCAAATTAAGGTGCACAAGAGAATTTGCCTAATTAGTGATGGAGTATTTAATAAATTCCTCCGCCCCATTTTTAATTAAACATTTATTATTTGTCCATGTTTTAATGAAGAAATTGTTAATTATTGTTAGAAGATATAAATTTGCTTTTTGTTTGAGGGTGAAATGATAAAGTAATGATATTTGTATAAATTAAAGAAGATAAAATTGATTTTATTGTGGAAAAAAGTAATGACATATGGTATAATATTGAGATATTTGAGGAGTATAGATTAAAAAAAAAAAATTACTTTATTGTTATTTATAAAAAATATTCAATTAAATTTAGGATAATTTTTTTTAGTAAATATTGTAATAAGAATGGGACGGAGAATAACAAGGCAAAATATTATATGCATCGTACACCACTATTATTATTATTTAATAGGGATAATATTTGACATCATGTAAATACAAATTAGATATTATTTTATTCTTTTCTTATAACTTGGTCAAGATTGTTGTAATAGTGTAATCTCTTATTTAATTGTGAAAATTCTCAATCACCAATTCAACGGTGATCATCTAATCACTCTTATATTTTACTTGTAACAATCAACACTTTATAAATGAAGTGTTGATCCTTACAAGAAATAATAATAATAGTATACGGTGAACATAATGCGAAAAATACCTTCTTCGAGTAACAAACACGGGGGCGGAGGCATGTTGTATCCTAGCCCACCCCAAACCCCATCACAAGTTAGTTGTTCATTCTTATATATTCAATTAAGCTTTATTTTTATAATTTTATTATAATTAACTAATGTTATTTATTTTGAAAAAATTATTAATAAGTACAATTTTTTATGCAAATTATTAATAAGGTACAAATATGATTACATATATAGTTAAAATTGCACTCAAAAGTGCAAATATACCTACATATATGCAATCATTTTGTTCTTAATAGTAAGTTTCAATTCTGAATTAATGTACCCATCAACAAGTTTCCATAAATTATTAATAAGTAACTCAATAAGTCCTTTTTTTGTGTGAAGTGACTAAAATTATTATTTGTTATTAATTATTAATGCTAATGTATTTTATTTTTACAGAAAATTGAGATGTTTCATTTGTAACATGAAAATTTTCATTTTTCTTTATTGTTTGCTAATGTATATATAAAAGGATAAATTATTAATAAGTAACCAAATAAGGCAATGTTAATTTTGCACATATAATAAAATTTTATTATCGTTAGATAATTTTTTTATCAATCGTTTGTTTTTATTATTTGACCCCCTCAAAAAATTGGGTTAATAACCTACTCTGCATGTGGGCACGTCAAATATGGGATAGTTTATGTATCGTGATCATATTTTTTGTGCAAGTGTAGTAGGTTAACATTATTTTAAGGAAAAAAAAAACTATTTTGACGACGGGATATGCGTTGGCTGACTCAAATAGAATTTAGTTTCAACATTACAACAATTATTGAATTAAAATATAAAGAAATTTGTGAAAAAAGTGACGAATCCTTTGAGTCAAAATAAGAAAATATAAATAAGTATAATTATATAAAGAGAAAATTGACGGAAAGTCTATGAAGGCGTTCCCTCCACCAAAAATAGAGTCAATTTTAAATCAATTTAAACAAGGATCAAATTCAATTATTTTAACCCTAAAAAAAAATTCAATTATTTTAAATTTTAATCTTTTAACTAATGTCAGCATTACGATTTTAACAAAATTAAAACTAATGAAATTTGTGTCTAGGCTAAGTTTTGTATGCATTCAGATGCACCGTGCATTTTAGAAATATGCAATATGTTATATTGAAAGATGTATTTTGTTTTTATTGAATCGTGAAACTATTTTTCCATATTAATAGTTGCACGGTTCAGTGTAAACAAATTGTATATTTTAATATAAGAAATCGTATGTTTCTAAAATGCACTATGAGTGCACGGTGCAATTGAATGCATATAAGACACACTCTTGAGTGAATGATTTGTAACTAAATATAGGAAATTAATTTCATTTTTTAGGAGGTCTCTTGTGCACTTTGCAAATTAAGTGTATTTTTTAAATAAACAACTTGTTGTAAAAAAATATGCAATTTGTAACAAGTTGGTATTTTTTTAGTAAATAAGCTGCGTGTTTAAAAAATTACACTTGAATTATATGGTGTACTTGGTGTATACAAGATTTTTTCCTTTTTTAGTCTTTTTAGTCTTATAAAATTAATGCAAATTGAGATAAAATAGCAGTTGCATAAAAGCGAGAGTTATTATTAAATGTCAAAGAATGGAATTTTGGTATTTTCCACAAAAGCAAACTAAAAATGCATGGCATATAAGTTCCGTTTTTTGGCTTCCTTTTCTTGTGTCTGCACTTAAAAGTCAAGAATTAACGTGTAATTTTACGTAATTTTCCACATAATTTTCTTTTTCTTCGTCCCATTTATTTTAAAATGTAATAACTAGACTTTGACATAATGAATTTTATATAATATGAACACAAGATACTAAGAGTAAGTTTGATTTGGGATTACAAACTTGAATGTGAGATTTCAAAATTAAAATATGGTACTTTGACATTTTAAAATCCACCTTTAAAACCTAATACTACATCTTATAATAGGTTAGGTCTAGGAACCCTAAAGACACCGCAAGACTTATCAAGCATTTTAAAGCGTGTATTTGTTATCTTTGAAAAATGTGATTTATTTACACAAAAAAATGAAAACTGTTAATATGGGCACATAGTTCCATGCTTTATTGGAATAGTTGCACGTTTCTATTTTGTATAATTGCACGCTTTTAAAATGAATTATGAATGCACAGTGCACCCGGGTGCACATGAGATCCACTCCTTATAAAATATCTAAAATTTCTGCACATAACTCATTAAAGCAAATTTCCTTTTTTTTTTTTAAAAATAAAAATCTCTCACTTTTACATAAACTAAATTTTATCATACTTTAATCTCAAAATACACAGTACATTATGACAAAGTCTTTACAAGTAATAGTGTTACTTTTTATAAACAATAAACTTCTCCAACATTATATTATTCCTATTATTGATTGTAGAGTTATTATTATAACTTTTATTATCTTGTTATTATTGCCTTTTGAAACTATAGTTATCAATCGCAAAATTAATTCATATTATTATTATTATTTAATTATATGTGTATATATTTTAAAAGCCATATTAATAATTAATATATATTGATTATGGTTAGTATGGATTAAATTTTTGTTTTACATATCATTACCAATATCAGTACGTAATATTATTATTAATTATTACTAGAATTTTTAATATTATTACTATCAAAATATGTTTTTTTATTATTATTGGTCATTCAAATTATTAATTATTTAATTATTTTATTGATGGTTAGAATTATTATTAATAATGACTCAATGATGTGATATTACCGTGAAAAATTGTAATTGTAATTTTGCAAAAGGAAAAAAAATGGTATTTGAATACATAAAATCATGAGGTTTTAGATGAATTAACATTCTTTACTTTTAGGAATGATTAATTCAAATAAAGTGAGTATTCCTAAATAAAAATATATACTAATTAAATTCTGAAATAAATAATTCAATATTATTTTATTTTAGAGTAGGTTTTCCGTGAATCTGATTCATATAAAATTACTTTTACAAAATAATATTTTTACATATGAAACATTATGTTTTAAAATATTTTTAATTAGTTTATTAATTCGATAATTGATAGCTCCCCGTGAGAGTGTCAAAAATAGCTGCCGTTTTAGGTAGTATAAATTAAATTAGTAATTAACTTAGAATTATAAATAAACAAAAAGAATATATAATATCCTGAAAGTCCACACAGGGGGGCACAATTTTGATCTCCTAATTTGTTATTTTGTGTAGTAGGTAATATGCAAATATATAAAAGCATTTATCTGCTATTAAAAAAGTATTTTTTTCTCCTTCTAAATTTTGTCTGTATATTAATATTGCCCGACAATTTTTTTCACGACAAGCCACGGTCAAAAGAGACAAAAACACAGAACTTTGACTTCACATTAATACCATCCCTTGCTTTTATCGATGTATTGGAATTCTGATATATACGGCCATTATATTCTATTAACCATAAAAATAATTGATACTATTCGTTTATATTGTGTGTATTTTTTTAGGAATTTTTTTTTTATTATAAAATTAAATTAAACAATCATACAAATCCTCGAACAAAAAAGAATTCATCATAAATCCAAAAACACGTGTTAGTAAAAAGCGTATGCCATTTTACATTGGTCTTAACCATACATTCATTAATGTCGTTTTTAAAATCATGCAAGTTGTTATATATAAAGATGCAATTTATTTATAATGAATCATTCGATTTTTTTTCATATTAATAGTTGTAGGATTAAGTGTAAACAAATTGTATCTTTCAATATAACAAGTTACATGATTTAAAATGCTTTATGAGTGCACGGTGCACCTGAATGCATACAAAATCTAATTGTTAAAAACTATTTAATCTCGGGGAAATTGAACATAAGTACATTTTTTAAAAAACTTGCAGCGGAATACATTTTGGTTTTGGCGTATATAAAATGCAATTGCATTGAATGCACTTTCAATGCACATATATCAAGAATTAAAATGTATCTCATTGCAAAGATCATTTCAAAAAAAATATATCGATTTGCAATTACACCTTTAATCTCAATGAATTAATTTCAAATATCTCCACAAATTTGTTTTTTTTAAATGAAATTAAAATTTTCCATGATATCAAAGCTAAAAACCCATATTCTTCCTCCTCTATCTATGTAGGAGGCAATTTTGAATGAAAGTGACAGTTCTTCTGTAGTAGATGCATAATGCATTTCCATTAACTTCCTTGGGTCATTTCAAATGAATATGGCTGGCCATTAATTAATTTTAGTGATCAAGTTTGAAGCTAATTAAAATAGTATAATATAATGCTTGAAAGAAATTTCGGGACAAGAACAGATTCTTCCACGACACATTCGAATTTTCTTCGTTGCTGTATCCATCATATAGATCGTTTTTGCAGGTGGCGCAGAACATTTTAGACTTTTGGTTCCATGCATCTCTGTAATTCTACTTTATGTGTGTTAAAATTGAAACGGCAATTATCACAAAATAGATAGAAATAAAATAAAATAATAAAAATTTACTTACTCAGCTCGTCAGAAATGACAATGTTCTGAAATATTATCAAGTCAGAAGATTTATTAATATTTTGATGATAACAAATACAATGAATCTATTGGGAAATAAGTTGCACAGATCTATTCGGGATGAATATTTAAATACAAATTTAATTCTTATAATTATTACTAGCATGAATTAATCCTATATTAATTCAAATAATAATTCAACAACAAATCATGTATAAAATCAATTCACGTAAATCCTACGCATGCGGAAATTCTACGAGTTTACGTGAACTTACCTCTTGGGACGACAATGGTCTTTGTTGATTAGACACACCAAAAGAACTTCCCAAGTATTCCCTTAATCCTTGCTCGACTATCCGGTAGTAGGACGCTTGCGAACAATTAACAAAAGGAAAATAAATTTTGTTGCACCACCTTTGTAGATTTCTTAATTTTTTCCAAATGAAATTGTCTTGGGAATGAAAAGAATCATCCCTATTTATAGAGTAGTGGTGGTCGAAATTTTGGAAAAAAAAACAATGTGGGAAAATCTTTTCTTGATCTCCAAGAAATCATGAATATATCTCCTATATTTTTTTTCCCATAATTATAATATTCCATAAAATCCCACCTACTCTTTGTTATGGATTATTTTCGAAAATTATAGGGCAAGAATCCAAGATTTGGATCTTCTTGAATTTATGAGATATTCTTGTATTTCAAGAAATACATATCTTCCATAATATGTTTTCAAGAAAATCAAGAAAATCTTTCTTTCCTTAATTATCAAAAATTTGAGAAATTTTCTCTATGGATAACCAAGTGGGAATTTCTTGAATTTAATGAGATAATCTTGTATTCCAAGAATACATATCCTCATTCCATAACAAAATTCAAAAAAATCTTTCTCTCCTTTTTATCCATAAATTTAATTTCATGGAAAAATAAAAGGCAACAATATTTATTTTATTTTAAGCACATTTTTTAAAGGTTATTGGACTATATATTTGGCTTGTTTCTTGGGGGCCTTTAGGAGAAATTAAGATTGAACCTTTCAATGGATCTTGAATTATCAATATTGAGCCACAATATTATTCAAGCCCATAAATATTAATTAATCTCACTACATAATTAATATTGCACTATCCATCTTAACCCATATTATGGTCAATATGCCTCCGGTTATTATTTCCGTGTTTAAGATTATCTAGCCCATTAATTAATTCAATTTATTTGTGAAATAAAGCTTTCCATTAATTAATATCTTTTGTCCTTGGTTGAAAGCGGTTCAACATTATTATCCATACCTAGATGGAAACTAGTTCCTTGTAACTTAAAGATTTGGTATGATAAAGCTTATGAACCTCCCAAGAACCGTCGAACAAAGTACTTTGCACGATTCTCGCATTAAATCTTAGCAATCACATGTGACCAATAATATTGCCCAAGATAAAAAGTATTGAATCTCGTTGATTCTCTGGAAATGATAACTTCAAAGCGATAGTTACCAACTAGATTCAATGATCTATTTAAGAGGCGAAGATTAGAAATAACGAACCACATGAGGTCTAATTCTTCCTTTAAGGAAGAATTCGAGGTTCGAAGAATTTGTCCTCCTATAGGTCCTGGGAGGTGCATCAATATCAATTTATGCAATTTGTAATCTTTTTTTGTCAAAATTGGACAATGTGATCTAAGATTTTATGGACTTCAACCTTTCACGATGGATATTTCATTTTCATCTAAATCTTGTGAATGGTGTAATTTTGAATTTACAAACAAAAGATATTAATTTAATCTTACGTGATTGAATTAATTACTAAATTAACTAAACGGGAAATAATAACGAGAGCCATATTGATTTATTAAGATGGTTATGCAATAAATATATGTAACATTAATGATATTTAAAGCATCTTGAATAAACAATTTATTTGATAATTCAAGATCCATTGGAAGATCCAATTTTGATCCTAAAAAGTAAAAGCATACAACATATAGTCCAATAATCCCAACAATCTCCCACTTAAAATAAAATAAATATTGTTTTTATTTTTCCATGAAATTGACAAATTTATGGATAAAAGGAGAAAGATTTTTGAATTTTGTTATGGAACGAGGATATGTATTCTGGAATACAAGATTATCTCATTAAATTCAAGAAATCTCCCACTTGGTTATAAATATAATGATATTTTCATAAAATTTTGAAATATAGTGGGCAAGAAAGATTTTCTTGAATTTTATTTGAAAAGATATTATGGAAGATATGTATTTTTGAAATACAAGAATATCTCATAAATTCAAGAAGATCCAAATCTTGGATTCTTGAACCACATTATTTTTTATGGGCTTGAAAACTTCCATATTGTAGATAAGATGGGATTTTTTGTGAATATTATAATTATGGGAAAAAAAAGAATATAAGAGATATATTCAAGATTTTTTGAGATCAAGAAAAGATTTTTCCACAATATTTTATCACAAAATTTCAAGTCCATATAGTAGTATCTATAAATAGGGATGATTCTTTCATTCCCTTGAAAAGATATTATGGATTCCATGTATTTCTTGAAAAATTAGAAAATCCACAAAGGTGATCCAACATATTTTTGAACCCATTTTGTTACATCGCTCACAAGAATCCTTGTGGAATATTATAATTATGGGAAAAAAGAATAGAGGCATATTCAAGATTTAAGAAAAGATTTTTCACAATATTTTATCACAAAATTGGAAGTCCATATTAGTATCTATAAATAGGGATGATTCTTTATTTCAATTATTCTTTGGAAAAATTAGTAAATCCACACCATATTTTATTTTTTTTTCATCCCAAGAGATAATGCTCACTAAACTCTTGAGAATTCCGCAGTCTATTCAGCCACAACCGTTGTCAGGTTTTACGTGAATTATTATATGCATGATATGTTGTCGATTATTATTTGAATTAATATAGATTAATTCATGCTAGTAATAATTATAAGAATTAAATTTGTATTTAAATATTCACCCTTAATAGATCTCGCGGCAACTTATTCCCTATCAATTCAAGATTCGAGCCACGGTTTCGCTCAATTTTTTAAATTGTAATTTAATTCGCGGACATTAAATTTGAAATCGATAGTAGAAGAATTTGGATCTATTTTACGTGTATCCAATTGTCATGGAATTTAATGTGTTTGTTTATGCATGCATATAAATTGTGGTTTTTAATTGATTCGCTTCCGGATTCGTTTTTTGCCTCGCGGAGAAAATCCACGAGTAGATTAGTATTTGTTTGATTTGATCAATGTAATAGACTAGGGCCAGATCTAGGTTTATTTATTTTGTAAATAAATTGTAACCCGGATCGAAAAAAATAGGAGACGAAGAATTAAAAGACGGGATCCGCGGGCGTAGGGCGGCGCGTCCTTGAACGCGTGCCAAGGGAGGCACGGCGCGCGACGCGGACGCTTATTTGCGCAAGACGGGCGTAGGGCGAGGCCGAGCGCACGCGGATCCAACGGTGACGCGGGAGGGCGAAGTAAGCGAAACCGCACTTTAAGCGCGGGACGATGCACGGCGACGCGAGCGGCAGGCGTCTTGTGGGTGGGCGATCTTAGGCACACGCCGCGGGCGTCTGAGCGTCTGCGACCACTGGGACACGGGCGCTAGAGGCGGGCGACATCGCCACTTTCGGGCGGGCGACCACAACCCGCTTCGGCGGCATATTAATCATGGCCTTTCGGGTGGGAGATGCGTTGTGTGCCAAAGGCACGTGACGCGGTTGCTTTCGGCGAGGGCGGGCGGATCTTGGTGTGCATCAGGCTGCGAGCATTGGCGTGGCATTTCGAGAGGCGGAGTTCTTTTTCGAGACGATCAAGTGGGAGAAATTCAAGACGGTACTTCTTCAAGATCAGGCCAAGAAAAATCAAACCATGACAATTAGATAATTTGTGCCCAATATGTTTATTTTTCTATTTTGCTTGATTTATTTTGTGCTATCTTATGCTTTATTTTTTGCATGAGGATTGCCCAAATTAAAAATCTCACCTTCAAAATTACTAAGTATGTTTAAATAATTAATTGACAATTTTATTCCGGATAATAAAATTGAATTAATTTTGACCTCCATGATTTATTTATTTGTGAATTCTTTTGGAGAAATTCCCCCCACGGGACGGTCAAAAGATAGCTTTCACATGAATGAATTCCAAACGGATGATTGTGGGTTATTACTAGTGGCGACGATGACCCTCCCCACGAGGCTCGTTCAAAGCGAAATAATAGTCATGTATTTAATCATGGTTATTACTTAGGTATAAAATTGATATGCATATACTTCCTCAAGTCCCTGTCTAATTTTATATTGGTCAAGGGGAGCCAACTATTAATCTGGATATTAAAGGTTTATAATCGTTCTTGTTTATAACTTGCTTGAATGTGTTTAAATAATGACCCACCCACGCGTGGCTTATTTAAACTGTTTTTGAGATGTTGGTGATGCATGTTCATATTTTTTTTGAGATTTTAAATATGATGCATGTGATCGAATCTTGTGATATACTTGTCTTTATTGCATATAGTTGTTTATTTCGATTCCAAAGATGTCGTTACCTTTTAATCCATTGTTATTATACTTAAAGTCAATACAATATGTATGGAAACTATATTGATTGGAAACAAAAAATTATAATTGTCCTAACTGCACAAAAGCACAAGTGGATTCTTGACACACCAAAATCAAATGAGCCAATTGACGAGTCAAAACATGCGGGACTCGTCAGATCACCTTGCGAGAGATGTCGTCGCTGAAAATGGTGGAGGGCAAACCCGTAAGGATACGTCCTCAAAATAGATGGCCCATCGAACAAACTTGAGATTCGAGTCGCATTATGATCCGGAAACTCGGATGAATTTGGTACTTCACTCTCCGCCAAAAAAGTTTTTGAGCATTTTGGCCTCGCTAGCTAATTTGTTGCAAGCTTTTGGTCTCGACAGAAATGATGATAAGGCACCAAACTCAAGCTTTGACGGCAAGTGGTCCGTCTTCATCTTCTAGGCCAAGGGTAGGCAAGATAAAGAAGAGAACCAATGGCCAAAAGCAATAAAAATCAACTGTTGCCAAGGGCAATGGTAAGATGAGGAATGCTTGTTGTGTCAAGGAAAATCCAAAGAGGAAGTGCTTAAGCTGCGGTGAGAGAGGACAATGGAGGTTGCCTGTTCCAACCCCAAAAGGGACGGAAAGAAAGGTAATTCTCACGCACTAGTTGTTGAAACTTGTTTAGCCGGCGTATACTTCTCATTCGTGAGTGGTTGATACGAGATCCACTAATCATGTTGCTTCTTCGGGTTCAAAATGATCCGACAAATTAGTGGGAGTGAGATCCTCATCACCGGGCGGCGTTATTTAAAGTAGAAGTCATTGCAATGCTACGTAAGTGGCGGATATTGCAATCTTTACAATAGTAACGATTATTGCAATACTACGCAAGTATCGAGACATTGCAATACTACATGAGTAGTAGTTAAAGCAAATGGGAGAAGTGCACCTATCTTTTGAAGATAAAGTTTTTTTTTGAGATTATCTTTATGTTCCCGAGTTTTAGAAAAATTCACTTTCGGTTTCTAAAATTCGATTAAAGGACACTAAGTTTACGCTAATAAGAATGACATCATTTTTTAAATGATGAGTGTATCTGTTATGGGACATTGATGGAAAATCTCTATACAATTAACTTCGTACACACCACTCACGAAATGCATCCTATAATACATCAACTATTTCCGACAAAAAAAAAGCGTGAAGCGAAACACTTCTTTGGCATCTAAGATTAGGTCATATAAATCCAAAGAGGATCCAAAGGTTGGTGAAAGATGGTTCAATGGAGCGTCTCCAAGTTGAACAAATTCAACCTGCGAATCATGTTTGGAGGGTAAAAAATGACCAAGAGGGCAATTGGAGCCAAGGGAATAGAGCCAAAAAGAAGTGTTAGAGATCGTTCACACGGATGTATGTGGTCCAATGTCAACCAAAGCAAGATGAGGTTATGAGTATTTTTGATGATTACTCAAGAATGCGGTTACATTTTTCTTATGAAGCATAAATCTGAGACCTTTGAGAAATTCAAAGAATTTAAGGCTCAAACAGAGAATCATAGGGAAAAACGTATCAAGTCTCTACGATCTGATCGTGGAGGCAAATACCTCAGCGATGAGTTTTTGAACTACTTATCGATGAAGGATTATATCCCACTCATTTGCACCGGAACCCCTCAACAAAGCGGGGTTGCGAGGCGAAGAAACAAAACTCTTTTGGAAATGGTTAGATCTATGATGAGTTATCGGATCTTCCCAAGTCGATTACTGGGGTCATGCCTTGGAAACAATGGCTTACATTCTGAACTTGGTGCCATCCAAATCGGTTCCCAAAACTCCCAAAGAATTGTGGACCGGGCGCAAGCCTAGTATGAGACACATGAGAATTTGGGGGTGTCCGGCCTACGTGTTGGACAAGGAAGCCGGTAAATTGGATCCTCGATCGAATTAAAAATTCGTTTGTAGGATACCCCGAGGAACAAAAGGGTGTATGTTCTATGGTCCCAAAGATCAAAAAGGTGGTCATCAAAGACCCACTTTAGATTTTTGGAAGAAGATTATATGAACCAAAGAAAAACCCCAGTGAGATTACCTTAAATGAGCTTAGAGGGAAAACCCCAAAGTGTCAAGCATTTAGATGATTTACCAAACGATACGCTTTCACAACCGGAGCCTCGTTGTAGTGGGAGGGTTGTTAGACAGCCCGAGAGATTCATGGGAATAGGAGAGTCCTCGGACTTGATTCCTGGACAAGACGAATCAGACCCATGGACATATGACGAGGCACTCCAAGATAAGGATGAAGATTCTTGGCAAACAGCAATGAAAGCCGAAATGGGTTCTATGTTTCATAACAGAATGTGGGAGCTAGTCGAACCACTTAATGGGGTCAAACCCATTGGATGCAAGTGGGTATATAAGAGGAAAAGAGGACCGGACGGGAAGGTTGAAACCTTTAAAGCAAGACTAGTGGCAAAAGGTTATACTCAGAAAGAAGGGATCGATTATGAGGAAACTTTTTCGCCCATAGCCATGCTTAAGTCCATATGTATTCTCTTATCGATTGCTGCGCATTTCGACTTTGAAATCTGGCAAATGGATGTCAAGATAGCTTTCCTTAACGGAAGTCTTGATAAAGAGATCTATATGCAACAACCCCAAGGTTTCATTGAAACAGGCCAAGAACACCTAGTTTGTAAGCTCAAGAGGTCCATTTACGGACTCAAACAGGCATCCAGAGCTTGGAACTAATGTTTTGATCATGTTATAAAGTCTTATGGGTTTGATCAAAACGAGTTTGAAAGTTGTGTGTATAAAAAGTGTGTCGGAACTGCATTGGTATTCTTAGTACTATACGTAGATGATATTCTAATCATCGGGAACGATGTGAAGGTGTTATCAGACGTAAGGGCATGGCTTTCAAAACAGTTTGATATGAAAGACTTAGGGAAAGTCGGACACATCCTTGGGATCAAGATAACTCGAGATCGCAGGAAAAATGATGATCGGGTTATCGCAAGTTTCATACATAGACACTGTCTTGAAACGATTCAGCATACAAGATTCCAAGAAAGGATTCGTACCTTTCAGACTTGGAATCTATCTATCCAAGAAAATGTTCCCTAAGACACAAAAGGAGATAGATGACATGAAAGACATTCCTTGTGCTTCGGCTGTCGGAAACCTTATGTATGCAATGCTGTGTACGAGACCGGATATCTGCTTTGCTGCAGGCATGGTAGCAAGATATTAAAGTAACCCAGGGAAAGAACATTGGACGACAGTTAAAAACATTCTGAAGTATCTGAAAAGAACTCGAGATAGAATGTTGATTTATCAGTCAGATACTCCAATCCCCATCGGCTACACGGACTCGGATTTCCAATCAGACTTAGATTCCAGAAACTATCTGCCTCAGTTAGTGTGTTTCCATTTGGGAAGTGTAGCCATCAAATGGACGAGTGTTATGCAGAAATGCATCACTGACTCAACCATGGAAGTCGGGTAAGTAGCTGCTTGTGAAGCAGTGAAAGAACCGATTTGGCTATAGACTTCTTAGTGGACTTGGATGGAGTTCCAAATTTGTCTAGCAATATTTGCTAGGGGCAGTTGCAAATTCGAGGGAACCAATAGTCCACGAGTCAAACAAACACACTAAAGGAAAGACATCTTATAAGAGAAATCGTTAAGAGAGGAGATATATATATATGGCAAAGATAACGTCTGAGGACAACCTAGCAGATCCATTCACAAAGAGTCTGCCTCTGAATACATTCGAGAGACATGTGGAAGGAATGGGTGTCAAGACCGTTGCCAATCTGCTTTGAGTATAAGTGGAAGAAATTATTAGGTTCGTGTAGGTGACATTAGATGTCACGGACTACACGAGACATGTTGTAGTATACTTAAAAGTAGACTTTGAGTATAAGTGGGAGATTGTTGGGATTATACTAGAAAGTATGCTTTTTACTTTGTATAATCGAAACTGAATTTTCAGACTTATTTACTGAAATAAATTGTTTATCACTGATGCTTTAAATATTATCGAATGTTACATATATTTAATGCATAAGCATTCGAGAAAGTCGACGTGTTACATTGTAGTTAATTTAGTGATACCGGATCACGAAGATTAAATTAATGATCCCCTTGTAACTAAAAAAAAGTACGCTATTCACGACCTAGATGGAAATGAACAACCCATCGTGAAAGGTTGAAGTGTAAGGCTCAGATTGACTTGTCTTGACCAAGAGATTACACTAGTGCATGAGTGATGCACTGAATAGGACCTACGGGAGGATAAATTCTTGAATCGAACAAGGAAGAATTAGACCTCAGTGGTTCGTTATTTCTTAATCTTCGTTCCTTAAATAGGATCACGTGGGATTGGTAACTATTGCTTTGACTTATCATGGGTAGCGAATCGGTGAGATTCAATACTTTTTATCTTGGGCAATATTATTAGTCACATGTGATTGCTAAGATTTAATCTGAAGAATCGTGTGCAAATCGCTTTGTTTGATTTGCCCCCTTGGGAGGTTCATAAGTTTTATCATACCAAATCTTGCAAGTGGAATTAGTTTTAGGTATGGATAATAATGTTGAACCGATTCCTTGACCAAGGATAAAAGAAATTAATTAATGGAAAGCTATTTGGTGGCTTGAATTAATTAATGGGCTAGATAATCTTAAACGGGGAAATAATGACCGGAGCCATATTGACCGTAATATGGGTTAAGATGGATAGTGCAATATTAATTATGTAGTGGGATTAATTAATATTTATGGGCTTGAATAATATTGTGGCTCAATATTAGATATTCAAGGTCCATTAGAAGATTCAATCTTAATTCTCCTAAAGGCCCCCTAAGTAGCCCAACATATAGTCCATTAACTGAAAAAGTGATTAAAATAAAATAAATAATGTTGCTTATTTTTCCAATAATATTTCGAAAATTATGGATAAAGTTGGGAGAAAGATTTTTTTTGAATTTTGTTATGGAATGAAGATATGTATTCTTGGAATACAAGATTATCTCATTAAATTCAAGAAATCTCCCACTTGGTTATTCATAATGATATTTTCGAAAATTTTGAAATATAGTGGGCAAGAAAGATTTTCTTGATTTTCTTGAAAAGATATTATGGAAGATATGTATTTCTTGAAATACAAGAATATCTCATAAATTCAAGAAGATCCAAATCTTGGATTCTTGAACCACATTATTTTCGAAAACTTCCATATTGTAGATAAGGTGGGATTTATTGTGGAATATTATAATTATGGGAAAAAGAATATAAGAGATATATTCAAGATTTCTTGGAGATCAAGAAAAGATTTTTCCACAATATTTTATCACAAAATTTCGTCCATATTAGTATCTATAAATAGGGGATGATTCTTTCATTCCCAAGTACAATTTCATATGCTGAAAAAATTAGTAAATCCACAAAGGTGGTGCAACATATTTTATTTTCCTTTTGTTAAATCGTTCACAAGAATCCTTCCACCGGATAGTCGAACGAGGACTAAGGGAATACTTGGTAAGTCCTTACGGTTAGTCTATTCACCACACCGTTGCCATCCCAAGAGGAATGCTCACGTAAACTCGTAGAATTCATATCGTAGGTTTTACGTGAATTATTATATGCATGATATGTTGTTGGATTATTATTTGAATTAATATAGGATTAATTCATGCTAGTAATAATTATAAGAATTAAATTTGTATTTAAATATTCACCCCGAATAGATCTGTGCAACTTATTCCCCATCAATGTCACCTACACGAACCTAATAATTTCTCCCACTTATACTCAAAGCAGATTGGAAACGGTCTTGACACTCATTCCTTCCACATGTCTCTTGAATGTATTCAGAGGCAGACCACTTTGTGAATGGATCTCGCCAGGTTGTCTTCTTCGGCGCTATCTTTGTCACATCTATATCTCTCTCTTAACGATATCTCGTATAAGATGGTATTTCCTTTCAATGTGTTTCTTTGGCTTTGTGGACTCTTGGTTCCCTTTGAATTTGAAATCGCCCCAAGCATTGTCACAATAAAAAAGTGATTCTGGCTGGGCAAATTCGAACTACATTCAAGTCCACTAGGAAGTTCTTGAGCCAAACCGCTTTTTTTTTTGCCCGCAGAAGCCTACATATTCGCTTCCATGGTAGAATATGCGACGCATTTCGCTTGACGCTTCTCCATGTCACGACTTTCCCCATGCAAAAACACACTCTGGGAGGTAGATTTTTCGAGTCTATGTCCGATTGGAAATCCTAGTCCGTGGTGGCCCGATGTGGATTGGACTATCCGACCGATAAATTAACATTATATCCCGAGTTCTTTTGAGATACTTGGAATATTTTTAACTGCCATTCAATGTTCTTTCCCAAGTTACTTTGATATCTTGCCACCATGCCAACGCATAAAGCAGATATCCGATGTCTTACACAACATTGCATACATAAGGCTTCCCGACACGGTAAGCATATGGAATGCCTTTCATGTCATCTATCTCCTTTTTGTGTCTTAGGGCACATTTTCTTGGATAGATGGATTCCATGTCCGAAAAGGTGCAAGCCTTTCTTGGAATCTGCATCTTTGAATCGTTTCAAAGGCGGTGTACATGTATGAAGCTGCACGACAAGCCTATCATCCTTTTCTTGCGATCTCGAAAGTGATCTTGATCCCAAGGATGTGTCGCTTCCCCTAAGTCCTTCATATCAAAAATGTTTTGAAAAGCCATGCCCTTACGCCCCGATAACACCTTTACATCGTTCGATGATCGAATGTAAATCTATGTATAGTACTAAGAATACCAATGCGATTCGACACGCTTTTTGTACAAACAACCTTGAACTCATTTTGATCAAACCCATAAGATTTTATAACATGATCAAAACATTGGTTCCAAGCTCGATGCCCTGTTTGAGTCCGTAAATGGACTTCATGAGCTTACAAACTAGGTGTTCTTGGCCTTTTCAATGAAGCCTTGGGGTTGTTGCATATAGATCTCTTCATCAAGACTTCCGTTAAGGAAAGTTTGTCTTGACATCCATTTGCCGATTTCAAAGTCGAGATGCTCAAGAATCGATAAGAGAATTTCGATGGACTTGAGCATGGCTACGGGCAAAAAAAAGTTTCCTCATAATCGATCCCTTCTTTCTCGAAAAGTGTAACCTTTCTCCACTTAGTCTTGCCTTGAAGGTTTCCTCCTTCCCATCCGGTCCCCTCTTTTCTCTTATACACCCACTTGCAACCAATGGGTTTTACCCCATTAAGTGGTTTAACTAGCTCCCACACTGTTATGATACATAGAACCCATTTTGGCTTTCATTGTTGTTTGCCAAGAATGATCCTTGTCTTGGATTGCCTAGTCATATGTCCATGGGTCCGATTCGTCTTGTCTCGAATCATGTCCGAGGAATCTCCTATTCCCATGAATCTCAGGGGTTATTTCACAACCCTCCCACTCTGACGAGGTTCCCGGTTGTGTAAGTGTGTCGTTTGGTACGTCATCTTGTACAATTGGCATTGAGGTTAGCCTCAGAGCTCATTTAAGGTAATCTCACTGGTCTACTTTCGTTCATATAGTCTTCTTCCAAAAATCTAAAGTGGGTGCTTATTACCACCTTTTGATCTTCGGGACCATAGAACATACACTTTTGTTCCGGGTATTACAACAACCTTTCGGACGAGGATCCATTTATCGGCTTCCTTGTCCAACACGAGGTCGG
The DNA here is from genome assembly GCA_037126765.1 of Stenogyne calaminthoides. Lineage (NCBI taxonomy): Eukaryota > Viridiplantae > Streptophyta > Magnoliopsida > Lamiales > Lamiaceae > Stenogyne > Stenogyne calaminthoides. The sequence goes on from JBBCBC010000018.1 coordinate 36,047,199, forward strand.
ACACCCCCAAATCCTCATGTGTCTCAAACTAGGCTTGCGCCAGTCCACAATTCTTTGGGAGTTTTGGGAACCGATTTGGATTGCACCAAGTTAGGTAATGAGGTCTTTGCTTCCCAAGGCATGACCCCGTAACAACTTGGGAAGATCCGCGATAACTCATCATAGATCTAACCATTTCCAAAAGAGTTTTGTTTTCTTGAGCAACCCCTTTTTGTTGAGGGGGTTGATGTGTTTACCGGGATGCAATCCCTTCATCGATAAGTAGTTCAAAAACTCATCGCTGAGGTATTCTCCTCCATGATCGGATCGTAGAGACTTGATACGTTTTTCCCTATGATTCTCTGTTTGAGCCTTAAATTCTTTGAATTTATCAAAGGTCTCGATTTATGCTTCATAAGGAAAATATAACCGCATCTTTGAGTAGCCATCAATAAAAGTGACAAAATACTCATAACCTCCTCTTGCTTTGGTTGACATTGGACCTCATACATCTGTGTGAACGATTTCTAACACTTCTTTGGCTCTATTCCCCTTGGCTCCAAATGCCCTCTTGGTCATTTTACCCTTCAAACATGATTCGCATGTTGGAATTGGTTCAACTTGGAGAAACTCCAGTGAACCGTCTTTCACCAACCTTTGGATCTCTTTTCGATTTATATGACCCAACCTTAGATGCCATAGAAGTGTCTCGTTCACGCCCTCGATGAACGTTTTTCTTTTCTAAAATGCTTGATATGTTATAGGATGCATTTCGTGAGTGGTGTGCACAGTTAATTCTATAGAGATTATTCGACCAATGTCCCATTACAGATACACTCATCATTTCATGAAATGATGTCATTCTTATTAGAAGAAACTTAGTGTCCTTTAATCAAATTTTAGAAACCGAAAGTGAATTCATTCCAAAACGGGAACATAAAGATAATCTCAAAAAAACTTCATATTTAAAAAGCAGTGCTTACTTCTCCCAACGCTTTAACCACTACTCATGTAGCATGCCAATATTCGCTACTTGCGTAGCATTGCAATAACCAATTTTATCGTAGCATTGCAATATCGCTACTTTACGTAACATTGCAATAATTGCTACTTTTAAGAACATCGCCCGGTGTGATGAGGATCTCACTCCCACTAAGTTGTTTTAACAGTTTGAACCCGTGAAGCAAAAACATGATTAGTGGATCTCGTATCAACAACCCACAAATGAGAAGTATCGCCCGCTAAACAAGTTTCAACAACTAGCTCGCGAGAATTACCTTTCTTTCTTTCCTTTTGGGGTTGGAACATGCAAACCTCCATTGTTGAATTCTTTCACCGCAATTTCAAGCACTTCCTCTTTTTGATTTTCCTTGACACCACAAGCATTCCTCATCTTACCATTACCCTTGGCAAAGCTTGAGTTTTATTGCTTATGGCTTTTTGGTCCTCTTCTTTTTTGCCTTCCCTTGGCCTAGAAAAATGAAGACTTACCACTTTGCCGTTAAAGCTTGAGTTTGGTGCCCCATCAATATCTCCTCCGAGACCAAAGCTTGCAACAAATCATTAGCGAGGCCAAAATTTTCTTTAAACTTTTGGGCAGAGTGAAATACCAAATTATCCGAGTCTCCGTTATAACTGCGACTCGAGAATCTCAAGTTTGTTCAGATTGGCCATCTATTTTGAGGGCGTAATCCCTCACGGGTTTTCCTCCACCATTTTCAGCGGTGACGACATCTCTCGCAAGGTGATCCGATGAGTCCCGATTTTTACTCGTCTATCCATCGATTTTGGTGTGTCAAGAATCCACTTGTGCTTTTTGTGCGATTTAGGACAATTATAATTTTTCGTTCCAATCAATATAGTTTCCATACATATTGTATTGACTTTTAAGTATATTAACAGTGATGGATTAAAAGGTTACGACATGTCGAATCGAAATAAATAACTATATGCATAAGCACAAGTATAACACTAGGTTCGATCATACGATCATATTAAAATCTCAAAAAATATGAAATGCATCACCAACATCTCAAAAAATTTAAATAAGTCACGTGGGGTGGGTCATTATTTAAACACATTCAAGCGGTGTTACAAACAAGAACGATTATAAACCTTTAATATCCGGATTAATAGTTAGCTCTCCTGACCAATATAAAATTGACAGGACTTGGGAAAGTATATGCATATCAATTTTATACCTAAGTAATAACCATGATTAAATCAGATTATTATTTCGCTTTGATCGAGCCTGTTGGGGGGGGTCATCGCCGCCACTAGTAATAATCCACAATCATCCATTTGGAATTCATTCATGTGAAAGCTAACATTTGACTCGTCTGGGGAATTTCTCCAAAAGAATTCACAAATAAATAAATCATGGAGGTCAAAATTAATTCAATTTTATTATCCTAATAAAATTGTCAATTAATTATTTAAACATATTTAGTAATTTTGATGGTGAGATTTTTCATTGGGCAACTCTCATGCAAACACATTTAAACAAATTAAATAAAGCATAAGAAAACACAATAAATCAAGCAAAATGGAAAATAAACATATTTGGCACAAATTATCCAATTGTCATGGTTTGATTTTTCTTGGCTTGATTTTTGAAGAAACGCCGTCTTGAATTTCTCCCACTGATCGTCTCGAAAAGAACTCCGTCTCGAAACATCACGCTAAGTAGCTCGCAAGAATCGGATGCACGCCAGATCCCGGCCGCGTTTTTGCCGAAGCGATCAACGCCAGGCTTCGATTTATGTGTCACACAGACCAAGGCCCGGATCTCGGCGAAGCGGAATTATAACACGTAAACGTCAGACCATCAGTTCCTGCCCTTTCCGCCCTCCGGTCTCCGCCCGTCCGCTCCTTGCCTCGGTGCCTAAATCAAACCTTTGAGCTTTGATGTGATTTTGATCTCGCTATATGGCTCGACCCTCACCTCGTCCCACTCCCGTGCGTGCCTCCTCTGCGTCTGCGTCGTTCGCGTGCCTCGCGCTACAAGGACGACGCCCTTCGCCTGATTCGGATTTTATCCTTTAATTCTTCGTCATTATTCCGCTTTCGATCCGACACAATTTATTTATAAAAAATAAATAAACCTAGATCTAGACTAGTCTATTACATTGATCAAATCAAACAAATCCTAATCTACTTGTGGATTTTCTCACAATAAAAAAAGCAATTGAGCGAATCGAATTAAAAACCACAATTTATATGCATGCATAAATAAACACATTAAATTCCATGACAATTGGATACATGCAAAAAAGATCTAGCAATTCTACTATCCAATTTCAAATTTAATGACAACTAATTAAATTACAATTTAAAATTCAGAGTTCAAACCGAAGGGCTCACGATTATTGTTGGGGAATAAGTTGCACGAGATCTATTCTCGATGAATATTTAAATACAAATTTAATTCTTATAATTATTACTAGCATGAATTAATCCTATATTAATTCAAATAATAATCCAACAACAAATCATGCATTTAATCAATTCACGTAAATCCTACGACGCGAAATTCTACTGAGTTTCGTGAATAAACCTCTCTTGGGACCAAGAATGATCTTTGTTGATTAGACACACCAAAAGAATTTCCCAAGTATTCCTTTAATCCTTGCTCGACTATCCGTTGGTAGGACGCTGCGAACAATTAACAAAAAGGAAAATAAATTTTGTTTCACCACCTTTGTGGATTTACTAATTTTTCCAGCACATGGAATTGTACTTGGGAATGAAAAAATCATCCCCTATTTATAGAGTAGTGGTGGTCAAAATTTTGGGGCAAAAACAATGTGGGAAAATCTTTTCTTGATATCCAAGAAATCTTGAATATATCTGTTGGGAGATGAATTTTAATAAAGATTTATGATTTTGATTAGATCCCAAAACCCCTGAGTATGACATGTTGAGAATGACCTTGATAAGTTGAGTCGATTAGGTTTTTAGAATATTCGAGGATGTTATCTGCCGCAGAATGTATAGTCACCGATATAGTTCAGGATAGTTACTCAAGACTTAGTAGGATACTGAGTAACTGAAGACTTAGCGAGAAGACTCAGCACATCAGTCAGTATAAACTACAAAGATTCGAAGACCTCAAGACTCGGAAAACCACGAAAAACTCGTAAGACTCAAGACACAAAGATCAAGACCGAGAAACTAAAGATCAAGAATAATCAAGGCAAGGTAATATCAAGAATCGGTGAGGTATTGAATGCTCAAGATGAACTGAATGTTCCGAGGTAATGAATATATCTATCTGAAGGATGCAATCTCGGAAGATCGCGATTCCTTAGAAAGTTAGATATCGCCAAGACATTCAATGCGCATAAAAGGAACTAAAGAAGTGTTGTTAAGGTTATATCAAACTCGAGTTTATAACCAAAAAGAGTCGTTGAAGGTGTCTACCTTTAAACCGGAGACAAAAGTCAAAAAGAAAAAGACAACATACCACTATATCGACATCGACAAGTGATGTGTCTCTGAAAAAAAGATGTCGGATGTACAAAAGTTCCAGATCGCAAAAAAAGTGAAGACCGGCTACATGGAAGGCTATTGCCTAGAAAGTGTTAGGGAGTTTCAAACCCTAAATATAGCCATTTCACACACCACAAGAGGGAACTCACGAAGTTGTCTCTCCAACGGATAGTTTTCAAGAGTGACCTTGGTGTATGCTATAAATCTTGGTGACCCTCTACATTGTAAGGTTACGGGGAAATTTATCCAGAACTTAAGAGCTCAAGCTTATTCTTGTAAAAGTTAAAAGCACTTTCTAAAAAACTTAGAATTTCCCAAGTGCTTCAATATTGAAGAGAGCTCATTATACTAAGCCTAGCTTGATAAGAATTATCAAAGCTTAGTCGAGATATCCTAACCCTTTTTGCATTGTGATTCATTGTAAAGGATATCTCATCCTAGTTGAAACCAACCAAGAAACCCCAAACCCTTGTGAAGGTAGTTGGAGTGTGTTTGTTGGTGAGAAGTGTTGTAAAGAGTTAGTAAACTACGCGGAGTAGTCGAAAACTCTAGAGGAGAAGTTTAGTAAGCTAGAGGGTAGTCGAAAGCTTGTGTGTGATTGAGTAAGTAAACCACGGAGGTAGTCGTAAAGCTCAAGGTCGGGTTGAGTAAGTAAACTACGTGGAGTAGTCGAAAACTTCGGGGCCTAGTTGAGTAAGTAAACTACGAGGTAGTCGAAAGCTCATAAGTTGATAGTGAATTTCTCTCAAGAGTCGGGGAGAGTGGGACGTAGGAGCTTGAGTCTCGAACCACTATAATTGTTGTGTTCTTTATTGCTTTCCTTATCGTGGCTTATCCGTTGCATTGACTTGATTTTGAAAGCATACTTTTCACTAATATTAGGTTGGAATCAATCCATTTGAAGTTGCATAAGTGAATCACAACCTAATCACTATTTCATAAAGGGAAGGTTTTACGCAAAGCTTAAAGCACAGTATAAACTAAGGGCAAACCATTCGCGACAACCGAGTTTAGAACAGATAGTTACCAAACCGAACGGCATTTCTCGAGGGTTTAGTAAGTTAGTTATCTCGATCCAAGCAACTCGGGATCTCGACACTTTCGAGGACTCGGTTGGGATTATCCGAGGGTTCGAAAAGCAATTTCTCGGGATCAACATCTCGAGAGACTTTGACTCAGAGCGATCCAGGCTTTCGTAACCTAATCTTCGTGGATTATCGACCCAAGTGACCTCGATGAAAAAAAAAGTTTTAAAACACTTGAACACGTGTATTCCCCCTTACACGTGTAAGACTCCACTTCATCGAGATCATGTCGAGAAGAAGGACATCGGGATGGAGAAAATTCATCGATGTAGAGAGCCGATATCTTGACTAAACCTTTGGCGGAATCAAGATTTCAAGAACTTTCAGTTGAATTAGGGATACTAGAACCAGGTGTATAGAATAAAATCTGAAAAATTGAAGGTTTTCAGATGCATGAAGTTTTCTCAGAATCCTTCTGAGAAGCTCAGGATAAAATGGAAATACCGAATCAATCTTTAGAAAACTTCAAGAAAGATCTTGAACCAATTCAAGATTTCGAAGATTATATCGACATTTTATCAAGATCAAGATTAAAGAAGACTGATAGAGGAAAATTGGTCTGAAGAAGTAATGACTCATGCGATCCATTTATTGCTCAAGTAAATTCAGTAATCATTCGCAATAAATATAAAAACACCTGAGGAATTTTTTTTTTTTGGGCGGGATCGTTTTAAATTCCAAAGAAGGTCAACAGTCATTTAATGCTCTGCTACATTAATGACCAATGAGGATGTTTTGGCGGCTTACTTTTCGGAGATCGTCGGTTTGTATACCCGATTAATCGGAGATTAATCTCAACCGTTGTTACTCACCTAACCAACACGATTCCCCACGATCTCAAGGCTATATAAACCCCAATCAGCCATTCAAGCCAAAATTTTTATCAAACCCTTCATTTTCAAATCCTCTGCAATTAAAAATCCCCTTTGCCCAGAAATTCTCCAAACCCAAAAAAACTTCTTTCTTCAATCAAACTCTAAAATGGCTCCACCCCCATCGGGAGAGATTAGCCAAACCAACAAGCCATGGTACGAGTTCGTTGTCTCACTTCGAAAAGCACAACCAACTCAAAGCCGAAGAGGAGGCTCTGCGATATGATTCGATTGGCTAAAACTCATCCAACTAGTCGCAAACCGACTGACTGTGAGTTTGCGAAAAGAGGTAATCAAATTCATCTCAGAATGAAGATAGATGAAGAGGGTTGTATGCATTCTAAGTTAATCTGTAGGTCCCTAAACGGGTTATGAGGCGTAAGTCTAGAGGGAGGGGTGAATAGACTTCAAAAAAACTTTTCGTCAGATCGTGTGAGAGCAGATAGCTTTGATCAGTCGCGAGTGAATCGGTTTGGTCTCGATAGCCAACTTAATGAACGCTGAAAACAGATCGGTTCTAGAAACTATCGATTAATCGATGTGTCGGAAGCTTAAGTTTTACCCGTGTGAAAAACCGGTTTGTATAAATCGATTCCAAGTTTTATCTTTTTAATCGGATGAAATATCAAGTCGATCGGATCGAAGCTTGGTGCTATCTCGATCTTAACTTAGAATATGTATGCGCTTTAAGATTGTGCGATGTGAGAGCGATTAATCAAAGCAAGAAAAGGCACACAAGATTTATAGTGGTTCGACAAACCCGCCCTACGTCCACTCTTCCTTTCTCTGAGGGGCACCAACTTAACCGATTTAACCGATTTGGACTTAGTTTTGTGTGTTAGTCCAACACAAGACACCAACAGATGTTTTAAGAGTTCTCACTCAACCGATCCCGTAAATCAAGATTAGAAACCCTAGATGAAATCTTCTAAACAACTTATCCTAACTTGGGGTTTGGGTAAGGTTGTTTAAGTTCCAACTATGAAATCTTTCCTCATGCACAAAGCAACCTAATAGCTAGATGAAAAGATTTCTTGCTAAGAACTTATGGGATGAACACAATATAAAATAAGCTTGTTGTTGTGTTCTTCGCATGGAAATCGACTATAGTTTGAGCTTCTTGATTATTTTGTTTGTCCAAGCATTTCCGTATTACACTCGAAGTGTGATCCCATATTTATAGACCTTGAAATCAAAGAGCCGTTGGAGAGCAATTTGAATTTCATTTATTTTAGGTAGACTTGCGTGCTTGATGTGACGTCTTCAGAAGCGGCATGGCCGAAGGCGTGAATGTGTATTTTATAGCCGTTTGAGAGAGCAACATCGAATCGCGATATCGGCTCTGTTCATACGTGTCTCTTCCTTATTGGATGGAAGCCTTGCTTTGCGGTGTTGTTCCTCCAACTAAGGTTGGTATTCTTCTTGTTTAGATAAGTAGACGTATGATAAGATGAAACATCGGCCATCTTATGAAGTGACTTGATCGATCACCGAATCGATCACCACCGATAAGTCTTGGCGCTGTTGACTTAGCTTCAACCGGCCGACTCTACCGATGTAGGTCTTCCGGTCTTATCTTTCGGAAGTCATCGATCTTCTAGTATTCGAGGTTTGAGCCATGACCTGGCCGAAGTTATCCGACTAGATCGATTCGATCCGATCTTCCGATTCGGGTTTAACGTTCGCCTGTCGGATATCGGCTTTCTTCGATTCTTGAATCGACCTATACATATTGAGTTCCCTCAATATGTGACCTATCTATTACATCAGTTGTTTTATACAATCATTATCAACTGGTCTCCTATAGCAGTAATGGAAACATCAGTCAGCTAACAGGTCTGACTGGTCCTATTACATGTGTTTTTGGAACTTTTCATCAAAACTATAAATTTCCCAACAATTTCCCTTTTTGATGAAACCAAAAACACCGAGAAACCAAACAATTGATAAGTATAGAACAGTTAAAAAAGCAAGTAATCAGAAGACAAAGAGATTTTGTCTTGGGATCAGAAAAATAAACTTTTCATTAGGTATGTTGATTACATGTTACATCAGAAAAGTTTTGAATTTAAAAAGCAGCTGATCCCTAGACGTCTTCTGATTCTTCACTCCTTGGGCTTGTATCCTTCTGGCATTTCTCTTTGGTCTTGTGGAACGTTGAAAATCTGATAGAGTTTCCATTTGACATCGATTGCAGACTTGATGGATTATATGCGATTTGCTCAAGATGTCAAAGTAGAATCTCTCAAATGCCAGTCTGTCAAATGAGCCATCTGCCTTCTTCGAGTATACTAGCATATCAAACTCCTGGCGAGATATTTTTACATTCATAAGTTTGGCCTCATTTTCCAGATACTTCAGAAAGTCTGGATATTTATTACAGAACGATTGAGGAACTCATCATCGGTGATTCTTCTTTTGGAACAAGATCAAGGACAAAGGCATCTAGAAGCCATTCAACGATCTTATTCCATTCCTCAAACCTCTTAGCGTGTGCAGCGGTTTTTGGTATGATCTAAATGCCGACTCTTTGCTGGGGTAACCGAGGTTACCGTGCGATTTTCCGGTCAATCCTTTCTTAGCCCTTGATTGAACTTCCGTTTCAACCCCCTTGTGCGGTTTTACGCCCTTCTTTCTTCACCATCATCGCTCTTTGGACAATCTTTGACTAGCTCTTTATCACCAGATGTCGACTTAGTGTCTTACGGTGACTTTTCCGGTGCGAGTGGATGGTCCAGATTTTGATGTCAAAGACCAGCAGCTGACCCTTTCTTGCGATTGATCCTGGGCCTTATCCGTATGAATCAGATCTTCGATGTGTCGGTTGGTTTCTCAGATCCTTCCCCCTTTTTGGTTTGATCAAAAAGCGATTTGAGTGGGAAGTCGAGAACCAAAGTTGATTGATAATACGATTTAGATCTTTAGCGAGATAAACACGAAGCTTGATTTTGTTAGGTTTCAAACAGTTATGTCAGACTCTGTCTTGGCAGTTTCCATTGTAGCAGAGAGTGTCCAAATCATTTTGTCAAATTTCTCTTCTGATAACTCGAGCCTTTTCTCAGTGAGCGTCAGAAAAGAAGATTGATTTTGATCCACCTGTTTCAGCTTGTCATCAACTGATTTTGTAAGCTCAGCAGACATGGTGGTCATGGATTGGGAGAACTGATCTCTGATTGCTTCGATTTGTTTGAGACTAATTTGTCTCTGATCAGTTAGCACTCCCTCAATCTCTTCTTTCAGGAGATCTTTGAGACAAGATCTGATCTCCTGAAGTTGATCAGTGGTGATTTGAGATGTAGGAATTGGATCCATCACTTGATCAGGTTCAGTTGTTTGTGCCTCCGGTGGTTGGTCGTGAACTGCAGCACCAGTTCCACTTTCATCGGCAGCTCCTGCATTCTCCATTTCAGCGTCTGTTTCTGGAGCTTCTTGAGCAGTCTCCAGCTCTTCTTCTTCCGGCAATTCCAACTTCCTGTGGATCAGAGCTTTCACAGATTTATCGGATATTAGCTCAGCTGGTGATCCCACTTTGGCAGACTTCCTCATATCGAAGTCAAAATCTGCGAACTCATCCGCACCACCCATCTGTTCAACAAGTAAAATAAGATCTGAGAAGCTTTTTTTAATCTGAGATCTCTCCGGTGAGGATCTCCATGACTTCTTCTCTGGATAGCGGATGGGCGACCAGTTGTGGATACGTCTCATCAATCTCTCGTTCAATTCTTAGTCGACCATTTTTCGGTGATGGTCTTTGTTGATCTGGATACGAGGAATTATCATCGGATTACATTTGGATGAGATGTGGAAGCTTACGGTTTGTGCTTGAGTCGGCGGAAGTTATGCGATTAGTTCGACCTGCGGTGGTTCTGCAGTAGTGGCGGTTTGTATCTGGTTCGGAGTTCATGAGCGGAGGTGAACTAGCGGGGAGAGACATGCTCGTGACCTTTAGTCGGCGGTGAATCGGCTTTGAGTTGTTGAGAAGGAGATTTATCGGCTTTGTGCTTCTACCTCGGATCGTTCGGGCGAGCCCTCGGGTTGAGAAGCTTGCCTGTCGATTCCCCCCGTTCTTTGTTGCGCCAACAAATTGTTGGCGCTCTTTCTTCTTCGACTCATCTTCTAGTCTAGAGTCATGGTAGCTTCTTTGCTTTCTTTGGCCTCTTCTCCAGGCCTTCACGGTTTTCGTTTCTTTTTACGTGGAGCAAGCTTTGGTGTGGATGGCGAACTTTTTGCTCTTTCCTTTCTTGTTTTTGTTGGGTGGGCTCCTTGTCATCGTCTGGTGGCCCATATATAACCGAAGTTGATGAAAGGAAGCATTGTAGGACTTGATCCGTCGATTCCATTCGGCGCTTGGCGGTTTGTCCTTCAATATAAGCGCAACCTTGTTGAGATTCTTTGATTCTCTTTTCGAGAAAGACACTGCCTGGATTCATTGACTCCAAATTTTTCGTGTTCTTGGAGCAAGATGGCTTTTCGAGCCGTGCCAATTGATGTTCGAGCCCCATCAATTATTCTTTGCCATCTATACATTTTGGTGATGTGAGAGCATCCTGGGCTAAATGAGATTCCCATGATTGTTCTTGTGGAATGTCAAACAACGATCTGTACTTTCTTTTGAGCATTGGCACGATGAATCCGGCTTTTCGATGTTTGTCGCCTCTCTTAAGAGCTCCTCTCGATTTCTTCGTCCTCATTCTCCTGTAGTGTGCAGGTGAGATTCGCCTTTTGGTAAGTCGAGCAGACGAAAGTGATGTCTGCGCATTTGTCGATCGATTTCTTCTCCGTTGGTGACGATATCGGTTAAATCTCGGATTTTACGTATCCACACTCAAATTCTGCGAGAATTGTAGTGCCTCATCTTTGCATCTTTGGATTGCGGTGAAAGAGAGCAATATGTTTCGATCCGGCCTTTCCGAGAATTTGTTCCACCTCCATGGATTCAAGATCCTCAATTGGTTCCAAACCGAAGCGAACTTATCCTCAAAGATCTTCGTTGCCGATTCGCATAGTTGCACATGATCTTTCCTAGTCCATGAGTGGCCATCTACTGGTGAGATAGACTCATTAATTTTGTGCATAATCAATATCAATATCATCTGCGGAAAAAACAAGAGCAATGAAGCATAAATTCGAAAAAACAACTTTTGAAATCAACGTTTTTTATCGGAAAGAAAGATTCATCATTAAGTTTAAAAGAAAGTATTACGATTCAAATTTTGAGAGATGATTTTGAACTCTAAGAAATCGTTTTTGAAACGTATAGAGAAAATTTGAAGTTTTTAAATTGATAATAATGCAAGTTTGTGAAACGTAAAAACTACGGTAAGGTTTGATGAATCTTATATGTAGGCGGAGGGAACAATAAGACAAGATTTGGAAGATCAAACGTTTTGAAAAGATTATGCGCTCAGTTGAAGCGGTTTTGATCGTAGGGTCGAAAACGCGACGCATAAAAAACTTTTGGATTTAAAAGCACGATCAAATAGCGGTTAATACATGTACCCCACGTCCGCATTAAATGATTTGCGAGTACACGTCCACAAGGATAGTGGGTACAAGAAGGCAAATAATATCGAGATACGATCCGATAAATAAGTAAAGAACAAGAGAAAAGAGATCGTGTCGGTTGGTGATATAGTGTCAGTCAATATTACTTGTCAATGTTGATTCCACTTGTTGATCTTAATCATTACGCTTTAAGCCTTAAGAAATTTCCCAATCGATCCTTTCAAGTGATCTTCTCCGGTTGCATCGATTTGTTGAAACTTCAAGCTTAGCCGATCTTTCCTTGAGTCGTCGATTTCCTTTTGATCCTCCTTGATCGGTTGAAGTTCCCTTCTTGGTGATATTTTCGACATAGACCGATATATCGATTTGTTGGAGTTTCAAGCTCGGTGATCTCTCATCCGATCATACTCGTAAGTAATCGATTTTGGTTGACCTCATCGATTTTTTGATTAAGCCAATTCTTGGGATAAGTGTTCTGCCAAAACTTAGTCTAGAGTAGTAGCTTCTATTCCCTAAGTAGGCGTGATTTGACATGCTTAAATATAAATGCGAATCTCTCGATATGTCAATCAACCGTAAATTTATCAATTATCAACAAGCGTGATTTCTACACATTTATCTTTTTTGATGCAAATTTCGGATAGGCTTCTTGAAATGGAAATTGCATTTGCATCCTTGCTTGGCCTCTATAAATTGGACCAATGTTTTTACACAACATCACCCATTCACCATACTTATCTTCTTTGTAAGAATCATGTATCTTGGTGAACCCTTGTTTCGGTGAGACTTAGGCAAACACTTTTACACCCTTTTATATGGTTTCACCTTCTCAAATCAACCCTTTGCATCCCTTATTCTTTGTTTTCTTCATCATCTTCGATTTCACATACGATTCTTTTGCAAAGCTTCTCTACCAAGGCGGATCTGCTTTGTTGCAACAGAGAAGACACTTCTCCTAACCGTATGCACCTTGTGTGTCTATCTGGATGACGTAACCAGAACCATCAGACTTAGTCTGGTATAAAACATGCAACACATGTGCCCATGAGATCTGACGACCAACTCTTTGGCACACGTGCTCCATTTAACAGCTGGAGAGCCCTACTACTCTCCCTTTTAGGGCTCCTGGCTTAAGAATCTATCAAGGTTTTGTCGCTCCATTTTTCTTGATCTTGACTTTTTTGCGGCGCCTTTGGGATTTTGTTCTTTAAAGCCTCTCTCACCCCTTGTTAAGTGGGGGAAAATGAGAGTTTAAAATCTCTCTCTTTCCTTCACTTCTGGGGTTAGGATGAAGGTTTAGGGTTATAGGTTTAGGATTTTGGTTAACATTTATGTACTGACCTCCGGGTCTTCTTGTACTTGTAACTCGTAATGTAACCTCACCTTCGGGTTTTTATCAATGAAAAGTTTTGTTATTTCATCGTTGTGTAAATTCCTGCTTTCTTATGCGATTGTTAGCTCTTAATCTCTGAATCTTGCTTGTTGAATATCAGCTAAATCGATTCACAAAGAAATACTATAACCAAATTGATTTAATCAGATAATCCTTTAAACTGAGCATTTTCCTTTAATCTGATAAACCTTGAATCTGATCAGTTCCTTTAAACTGATAGACTTTAAATCTGATAAACTAAAATCTGATCAGTTCCTTTGGATCTGGTAGCGTATAAGTCTGATCGATTTTTGCTTATCAGTCTCTTGAGATCAGTTAAGATACCAAACTCAACTGATTTCTCTCGATCTGGTTAGTCTCTTAACCAGCTAGTTCTGGAGAACATTCCATCAAACATTTTAGGTGACTTTTCTCCAAGATCTAGAAGTCCTAGCTCATTGCATAAATCTCTGAATCTGATCTCAGCTAGTGGCTTGGTTAGAATATGTTATACGTATATCAAGTATGAATCTTTTTCCATTTCGATATTCTTCTTTTCAACGTGATCTCTTATAAAGTGTGTATCGACATCCACATGCTTGCATCTTGTATGTAGAACAGGATTACAGTGATTGCAATAGCACTATTATCATCGCGAGAATATAGGTGCGTTTTTAGCTACAATGTTGTAATCCCTCACCGCCGATCGAGCGAGAAGCGATTGGGAACAACGACTTCTCGCGACCATATATTTCCTTCAGTTGTAGATGTATGAATCGATGTCCGCTTTTTGAAAACCACGAGATCGGTTTACTTCCTAAGAACCGACATGTTTCGAGGTTGATTTTTTACGTCGATCTTGCAACCTCCATAATCGTAATCGAATACCCACTAAGTTTAGATTATCATCGATGGGTAGAATAAACCAAGGTTTATTGTTCCTTGAGATACTTAAAATCCGCTTAAACAGCTTTCTAGGTGGTGATCATTGGATTTGCTTGAAATCGCACATACACCCTCATCCAAAAAAGTGATATCCGGTCTATTTGGCGATCGGGTATAATAGAGATCCAATGAGAGCCCTATATTCCTTCCGATTTGTTTTCGACAAATAAATCTGGATCCATCTTGAATCCAATCATCATAGGAATTTTGGCTTCCTTACTATTTTGAACTCCAAACTTAGCCAATAGATTCCTAGTGTACTTTTGTTTGGCGAGATGAATATCCATTCGTACTTTGTTTAACTTGGAGACCTAGAAAGTAATTCATCGACCCATCATGGACATCTCGAATTTCCCTTGCATCAGTTTGCTGAATCTTTCACATAGGCTCTTGTTAGGAGATCCGAAGATGATGTCGTCCACGTAAATCTGAACCATCAGAATATCTTCTCCATCTTCTATTCTCGAATAAGGTTACATCCCTTTGTTCCTTTAGTGAACCCACTTTCAATCAAGAACTGAGAGAGTGTATCATACCAGGCTCGCGGAGCCTGTTTCAGGCCATAAAGAGCTTTTCTTAAACGATACACTTGGTTGCCCTTTTCAAAGCCTGGAGGTTGTTCGACATAAACTTCCTCTGCTAGTACCCCCGTTTAAGAAAAGCACTCTTTCGTCCATCCGATACCAAGATGAACCCTCGTGTGGGAGCATATATGCTTGACCGAATGGCTTCAAAGGCGAAGAGGTGCAAAGGTCTCATCGTAATCAATTCCTTCTGATTGTGAATACCCCTTAGCAACAAGTCTTGCCTTATTTCTGGTGATAACATTTTTCTCATCTCTCTTGTTCTTGAAGACCCATTTCGTGCCAATTACGTCTTGATGACTCCGGGTGCATCTACTAGTTCCCATACTTCATTTTCTCTCGCTGTTCGACTCCTCTGCATGGCTAGAATCCAGTTTGCGTCTTGTAATGCTTCCTCTATTGTAGTTGGTTCCTTCATAGACAGATAACAGCAATACATGGCACTTTCACCAATCTGATGTCTAGTTTTAATTTTATCAGACGGGTCTCCGATTATCAGATCAGTTGGATGACTGGTTATCCAGGTCCTTCTGTTCTGATTTGCGTCGGTTTTGAGAACATCGTCAGTTTACGATAAAATCTTATTACTAGCGATTGGGAGTGGTCTTGAGGTTATGGTCCACTTGATAAGAACAAGTCTCGGTGATGTTGGACTCATCATGTCTGGCGATGTCTGTTCGTGAGAACCGAAGTTCCCCCGAACCGGATGGTTCGATTCTTCTTGTCTCGGTGAATCGGCTTTTTTCATCGGCAGTTGTTCGTACCTTAGGATCGATTGATCTCGGTGAATCGGCCTAGATCCGGAATGTAAATTGATCTGTTTTCGATCCTTTTTCCTTGATCGTTAAATGATCCATTTTTCGAATATCGAGGTTACGGTAGATCGGTACTTCTTTGTTACGAGGCGATTTCTCTTGATCAGAAGATGCTTCATCAAAGGCTACATGGGGTGTTTCTTCCACAATTAGGGTTCGTTTGTTGTAGACCCTGAAAGCTTTGCTAGATGAGGAATACCCTAGAAATATACCCTCATCAGACTTGGCCTCAAAAGTCTTCAACCCGACTTTTCCCATTATTGTGTATGAAACACTTACACCCAAAAACATGGAAGTAAGAAACACGCAGGGTTTTACGCCCTTCCATAGTTCATAGGGTTTTTGTAGTGAGCCTTAGTCGGGAGACATCATTCTGCGTATGGCATGCGGTGTTGATTATACGCTTGAAAGCGGTTTGGTATCGCATGTTCGCCTAACATTGTCCGAAGCGAACTTCTTTGAGAGTTACATTTCTCCGTTCAGCTACTCCATTCTGTTGTAGGCGTCCCCGCGGTGATGTTTCATCTCAGATATACCAAACTTAGAGCAAAAATCGGTAATAAAAGAGTTGTAAATTGCGTACCTTTATCGTCCCGATTTTTACTACTCTTTGACACCCTTCTCATTTTGTAATCTTCTTAGCAACTTTCGGGTATCTTGGTTGTCGTCTCATTCTTCTTATGTAAGAATATAACCCGTAAACTTGGAATAGTCATCCACGATTACAGAGTGTATTTCGTCCGTTGAGATATTTGGTGTAAGCGGGTCCAAACAGATCCATATGAAAATTTGAAGATTACTCTCTTTGGATCTTTGGTCCGAAATTCCTTTGAATGAAGCTTTGACTGCTTTTTTCCGCCCGACGCAAAGACATGTATACGATCCTTTGAGAACACTTCATTCGGAAGTCCTTCCACTAGAGACATCCTAGCTATCTTATTAAGAGTTTTAAAGTTCGGATGGCTCATTCTTTTGTGCGAGCCAACCGCTACTTTTGGAACTCTTAACAATCAGCACGCATTTCTTGGACAACCTGCTCCAATCATTTGTGTAGATCGTCCCTTTTCTTGAACCAATTAGCAAAATCTGTTGAGTGACTCGATTCTTGATAGTGCATTGATCATCGAGAACTCAACACTGAATCCGTTGTCATGAAATTGTGAAACCGATAATAGGTTGTGCTTCGGACCTTCGACATCTGAGACTCCGATTATTTGTACATCATCATTCTCTAAGGTTCCGAACCCTTTGGTATAACCAAAGTTATCATCACCACCGAAGAGTACACGCGGACCTTTCGTTCTATGTAGGAACCGAGGAGATGTTTCTTCGGTCATGTGCCTTGAGCATCCACTATCGATGTACCGGATAGTTGCTTGCACACCTCCTTTGTTGGCGGACCCGCGAACTGCAATCGGATCGGGGCTTTAGGTACCCCTTTTGGATTGGGTCCCGAGGGGTTAGGTTTTGATTTGGGGATCCATACAAAGCGAGCACTTCTATTGTGATCGGTCGGATCGAAGGCCTGATTTGTCTCCCATACTGTCAACATAATCATACTTATCTTATATGCTTTTCGATTTTGTATGATTACTTGTGTGAACCTTGGATGACTTAGAAGACTTATGATTTAACTTTTCGGTTTGTCTTCTTTTTATCGATTGTGGTTGGTCTGTGACCCTAAATTTCGACTATAGGGGTAAATGCAGTCGCTACCATCAAAAGATTCATATCCTTTTTTCGATAGATGGTTTTCGCAGGTTTACGAAGCATGCTTATTAGGCGGTGACCTTGATCGGGTCTCAGATTAGACTTCCTTTTTTGTAGGTTGTCTTTTTCTCGATTTCGATCTGTTGATCGGTTGAGGTCTCTTAGGAAGTTAACCGGGTTCTTCCGTTGATTCCTCATACCGATGCTTTTACGAGTTGGGGTCCATTTCATTTCCCTTTACGGTTAGGCACTTGCCTTTTACCGCTCAACCGGTCTCTTACCCCTATTAGATACAAGTTTAGCTTTTGGTGTGTCTTTTGAGAAATTGCCCGATTACACCTTTACGAGATGAATCGGTCGGGCTTTTTGAGGATGTGGAGGGTTTCTCATAGCCAAGTCCCTCCTTATCAATCTTTATTCAAAATAGGCGTTCATGTCTTGAGCGGTTTTAGATGATTTTGAAAAACCTCTATTTTCTTACGCAGATTATCCTCGGAGGATTTCGGACTTTCATGCATTCGGAATAGCTCATCGAATTTTGCTTGCAAGATTTTGAAGTCATCGACTCTTTGTCTGTTAATTGCCATCGATCTTTGATCGCTTTTCTGATCGAAGCTTTAACCCGAGAATTTTAAATTCTCGATTTCTCCCGGCAATTTGGTGATCTAAGTTCGGAGACTTTTCGAGATCATTTTCTTGAAAAAAGTCGATTATTTTCGGTCCTCGACTTATCATTCTCGGCTTCCACAATAGCATAAGTGTCTCTTTGCATTGGAGAGATCTTCAAGCAATTGCTCGAGTAGAGCTGCAGTCAAATCTCAAAGAGGTGTGCTAATGATAGCAGTGTAAAAGTCGAAGCAAGCGAGTTTGGAGGTTACCTCCGAATTTGGTCCTCCTGGCCATCGAGCGAGAGTTCATCATCGTCGACGAGAATATCGGATCTTCATTTTCATAGAAGTCGACCAAGACTTTGCCGATCGGTGAAGTCTTCTCGAGAGGAGTATCCGGAGTCCTCGGGAGGGCGAATATAAGAATCGTCGATTCCGGCGACGGCAACCATGGCTCTTCGTCTCTATAGCGTTGTTCTCTTTTGTTCCTCTTTTCTTCCCTCTCTCTGGCGTCAGTCCGGGATCATCTTTGCTATAGTGACCCGGCTTCTCACGGTTGAAAGCACGCTCGATGATCCGCGAACTTTTTTCTTCGGTGAATCACTCAAATCAGTATGACCTATCGGGTGACTTTCCTTTCGATAGTGGTGCGAACTTCTCTTTTATCGATTGATTTTTTTCTTTCCTTCGTCTCGACTATCTCTTTTCCTTTCATCTCTGTGATCCTCCGATCATCGGATCACGGTTCTTTTCCGGAGATCATTGCACGATCTCCTATCTCGGAAATCTCGGCTATGTTGATAGTCCTTATAAAATCTTCGATACTTACCAAGTTGTATGTCCGACTTCTCAAGCTTCACAGTAGCGAGCGTCGATACCGTTTTGACGACTTATTATATTTCCAATGGGTTCATTGGCTTTTTGTTACGCTCTCTTGGTTGCTTTGAAAGCAACCGATTTTGAAGTCGAGGTTTAAGGAGCACGCCGTCTTCATCGCCTTTGACCTCTTTCATTTAGGTCGAACTCGTGAGCTTTAAGACTCAAGAACAAGCTACTAGGTTTCATTCTTGAAATGTCCGGCAATCTTTGATTCCGTGACCTTCATGTCCCACTTCTTGGTGAGAGACCTTAGGATCTTATAGTTGATATCTTTATCGGACATCTCTACCAAGTTCTCGAAGCTTGTTTATAGACATTGTAATTCTTCCATCGAGTTAGTTGATGGTTTTCGTTTGGCAAACATCTTGGTTTCTCGAACTTCACCGATTCGGCTTGAAGGCTAACATCTTTTTTATCATTCATTTCCCTCGCAGATCTCGGCGTAGTATCCCACATTGCTTTCGCAGATTTGAGATACTTAATCTTTTCTTTGGTGACCTTATCCATTGTTTTCATGATAATATGTCTTGCAATGGTGTCCAGTAGTATGTTTTTTTCTTCTTCTGCGTCCATCGAATCGGGGCTTTTTTCGCACAAGACTTCCAAAGTGGGAAAGTCTGGATCTCCTCCATTGCGGGATTGTCGTAGTAAATGATGATGGGTCCTCTCTCGATGACTTCCATCATTACGCGCTTGATCGAGCCTAGATGGTTGGACATATATATGGCCCAATCTCGCATACTCATCGATTGAGAACTTGGCAGATCATGATACATACCGGACGTGTTATCCATCTTTGAGTGATTTTGGAAAATGAATGAGTTTTAAAAACGGTTTTTCAAGATCAGTTCAGTTGACCACAATGACACAGAGTCAGTGGTCGGAAGAACCAACCGCTCTGATACCACTTGTAGGTCCCGAACGGGTTATGTGAGGGCGTAAGTCTAGAGGGAGGGGTGAATACTTCCGAAAAAACTTTTTCGTGCGGTCGGTGTGAGAGATATGCTTTGATCGAGAAAGTAGTGAATCGGTTTGGTCCGATAGCCAACTTATGAACGCTTGAAAAACAGATCGATTCGGTAACTATCGATTAAGCGATGTGTCGCGAAGCTTAAGTTTTACCCGTGAAAAACCAGTTTGTATAAATCAGATTCCAAGTTTTATCTTTTTAATCAGATGACAGAAATATCAAGTCCGATCAGATCAGAAGCTTGGTGCTATCTGATCTTAACTTAGAATATGTATGCGCTTTAAGATTGTGCGATGTGAGAGAAGCGATTAATCAAAGCAAGTAAAGCACAACAAGATTTATAGTGGTTGGACAAACCGCCCTACGGCCCACTCTTTCCCTTTCACAAGCGGCACCAACTTAACCGACTTAACCGATTGGACTTAGTTTTGTGTGTTAGTCCAACACAAGACACCAACAGATGTTTTAAGAGTTCTCACTCAACCGGATCCCGTAAATCAAGACTAGAAACCCTAGATCGAAATCTTGCTAAACAACTTATCCTAACTTGGGGTTTGGGTAAGGTTGTTTAAGTTCAACTATGAAATCTTTCCTTGCGCATTAAGTTGCACCCTAATAGCTAGATGAAAAGATTTCTTGCTAAGAACTTATGGGATGAACACAATATAAAATAAGCTTGTTGTTGTGTTCTTCGTGCGGAAATCTGACTATAGTTTGAGCTTCTTGATTATTTTGTTTGTCCAAGCATTTCCGTATTACACTCTGAAGTGTGATCCCATATTTATAGACCTTGAAATCAAAGAGCGTTGGAGAGCAATTTGAATTTCGAGCTATTTTAAATGAACTTTGCAGGCTTGATGTGGCGTCTTGAGGCGGCATGGCGAAAAAAGCGTGAATGTGTATTTTATAGCCGTTTGAGAGAGCAACATCGAATCCATGATGTCGGCTCTGTTCATCGTGTCTCTTCCTTATTGGATGGAAGCCTTGCTTTGCAGTGTTGTTCCTCCAACTAAGGTTGGTATTCTTCTTGTTTAGATCGCAGACGTATGATAAGATGAAACATCAGTTTTCATCTTATGAAGTGACTTTGATCGATCTGAATCGATCGATCTGATCCGATAGAGTCTTCGGCGCTGTTGACTTAGCTTCAATTTGGCCGACTCTACGATGTAGGTCTTACGGTCTTATCTTACGGAAGTCATCGATCTTCTAGTATTCGAGGTTTGAGCTTCATGACCTGGCCGAAAGTTATCGACTAGATCGATTCGATCCGATCTTCCGATTCGTTTAACGTTACGCCTGTCGGATATCGAACTTTCTTACGATTCTTGATTCGACCTATCATATTGAGTTTCCTCAATATGTGACCTATCTATTACATCGGTTGTTTTATACAATCATTATCAACTGGTCTCCTATAGCGATAATGGAAACATCGGTCGGTAGTCTGATCGTCCTATTACATGTGTTTTGGAACTTTTCATCAAAACTATAAATTTCCCAACATTAAGCGTATCACACTTAGAGCGATCATCCAAATACGTCGATTTTTGAGAGGATTCAGATATTGTTAAAAAAATCGAATGATGTTTTTGAGCTCGTGATAGAGGAGAGGATCCTACGATGTATATGTCGGGGAAGAGAGCAGAGTACTTAGATAGGATTGCCGAGAATCTGTTAAGTTTGAGGCGATTAATCGCATAAAAAGGCACTGAAGCCACAATATCGTGTGTTGATGGATATTGTGAGCAAGTGCATCATGAGTCTTGCGGGGAGTTCTCGAGCAGATAAGTACCCAAACTTCAGATTGATGGCGGCGATAGAAGTTTTCACCCACCACTGATTTCAACCGGTGAAATTCACGATCCAGACGGTGAGTGAAAGCGGACCAAAGTTTTGAGGAAGATTGACGGGCGATCTCAATCAAAGGCAAGATCCACCATGCCACCAAAATTGCTTACATTTTGGAGATGTGCGAGAGGAGGAGGATATCTTCGCCAATTCGACCCCATTTCCTAAATCCAAAATTCTCCTTAAACCCATTCTTTGCAAGGAAACAGTCATCGGGGAAGAGAGAAAAGAATGTAGAATCACCTTCGCACCGGGCTGAAAAGAAACCCAACAAACTAGGGGAAGATGTTGTTGGAGGCAAAGATGGAGCAGGAGCAAAAATGATGAAACGAAGAATCTTGCTCCAAAACGCAGAAGATTGGTGGTTCTCACCGGATGAAGATGGAAGTGATTCGAAGAGATTCAACCTGAGGGCCAAACCGCTCAAAGTTCACCATTACAAGTGTTGGCTCGGGTTATCTCGTGACACAAGATCGGGACCGAGGAGCGTGTGTTTTTCGAGGTGCTCGAGACATCGCTTTCAAGATGTATAAAATTTCTCGGGGAAATTTTCAAAGGAGCTCAGACCTCGAGAGATGCCTACCTCGGTGTGTGCGTGCTCAGCGAAGAAGAGCCGGCTCGAGTCGATCCAAGATGTGCAAGCTCGATCGACGAGCCAACTCGGACTGCCCGAGGATATACCGATTCGAGGCCTCAGTAACCCACACAGATACAAACCGAGGACGACGCAAGACAAACTTGAGATCTTCTTTGAGACTCGGGAGTAGAATAGTCTTGATGAGCTCTGAGTGATCTACTTCTTGATCCCTTAGCGTAAACTTCAAATGAACCAGAGGCCGAGATGAAAGAAGGGCGAAATTTGAAGAAAGGCGAGTGGAGGAGCAAGGGGAACGGTTCATACTTGACCGATACCTCGAGCTCGGCTCATACTACCTGATCTGCCAAGATATTTTCTTCGATTAAGGACAATCATATTTATCCTCAATCGGACTCTTCCGAGATGCTTGATATTCTTTTGCTTTTAGAGGAAGACGGGTGGAATGAGGAGACGACCTTTCGACCGACTTCTCGGGGTTCGGAAGGACAAAGCTCGGGATGAAAAACTCAATTTTGATGAGCTAGTTCGAGGAGGAAGTTGGGTGAGAGGGAAAGCAACCGAAGTTGGTGCCCCAAGCAAATGGAGACAAATCTCAAGATGGAGATGGGGACCAACGGGGAGATGTTGAGCGGTCTCAGATTGAAAAGGAGACTTACATTGTCGATCAACCCGGAATTAGTCAACATCGATTTGGTGATAGTACTCTTCAGACCGAGTTGGAATGAGACCGGAGCTCGAGAATGAATTTGGAGCTCAAGATGATCGACAACACGGGAGAGGTACTGAAGATTCTCGAGATTGATCTCACCTCCCGACGAGAGAAACTTGAGAAGGTTGAGCCAATGATGATCAAGATTGCTCGGGATGGAAGAAAACGTTGGCCAATCAAGCTCAAAAGATGGACGGTCTTAGTCACTCTTCTTGAATCGGTGCAAATTCAAAACACTCTAACCACCCAAATGACCTCCATGGAAGGAAAGTTAAATGAGAAGTTCGGAGGGAGTCAAGGCCGAAGTTAAGATGAATGAATCAAAGTAAAACACCAGAAAGTTCTCGATTTCTAGAGGTGAAACCGCGAAAAAAGAATGAGGTGTTAATCAAGTCTGCTTTGTTGAGGAAATGAGCTCAATGCTCATGACCAAGATGACAGAGATGTTCAAAGAAGACTCTTCGCCGGTTTGCCCACTTATCTCAAGAATTTTACGTGGCCAAGAACCATCTAAGGAGGTGGAAGACGAACAAGATCGAGATAGCAGGGAGAAGTATTTGTGTAAGCAAAGAGCAATATCACATGGACACAAAGACTCTCGGGCTTTTTCCAAATTACGGTGCCAAGAAGGGAAAGGAAGTTGAAAATCTCGAGAAAGTTCATGGCACGTACTTTGGAGAAGAAGGCTCAAAAAGATCTTTGAAATGTATAATCTAGCAAAAGCCTTTAAAGAAGTCGGAGCTACTAAGAAGTTGAAGTTATTTCGGTAGAAAGCCTATCTACACTCGAGTTTCTAAGCAAGCTATGCTTGATGTTGCAAGAGAGAAACCGAAAGTCTTAGAGCAAAGGTTGGAACAAGCCCATTTCTTTGAATCGCTTATGAAGAAGAAAGCCTTGGGCGTTGTTCAACCCTGAAAGCAAACGTGCAAAGGCTTCTAAGCCAATCCAGAGAAAACCGATTCGGATGATGAAGAAAAGCGAAACAACCGATTGGAATCGAAGTCTCAACCTCGGAAGAAAGTCTTCAACACGAGAAATGCTCAAGATACTCCAAGAAGAACAAGCTAAGAAAGTCCGCCGCTCCGGTCTCGTGAACGTCTCAGGATCGAAGGAAGATAGGCGAAGAGCGAAGGAGTGATTTCGTGAAGTTTGCGAAGCAAGAGGAAAGGAACATCAAAAGCACTAAAGTGGCCCCACGTTGATAAATGGATGCCTATCAAACTCAACGATATGTGGGAAGAAGTCAAGAGGACCTTTACGGTTCAATTATGATGTTCTCGGGGAATGGAGAGGGAAAGCTCGGATCGAATGAAACTTTCATTGAATATCTTCTTATCTTCTATCCAAAGTATCTACGAATCTGGATTAACTGCGGATGAAGGAGAGGTACGGATAGTAGCCCCTGGTCCATATTTCCCACCTCCAAAACTTGATAATGGCTTGGTGAATGAGAAGGCCATTACTCAAGAGATTGCTCAAGATATCTTTGGTCGGTCGGGTTTAACAGAAATGATCCGGACATCATCAAGGAAAGAAATGAGTCAAGAAGAGATTTTTCGGAATGTTTGACTGGAGGTGCCCGTGATGAAGTTGAGAATGAAGCCAAATCAAGAGCAGAAGATCAAGAGCCAAAAATCGTAAGATCAAGATCAAGACCCGTAAGATTTTGTAATCTTTATATTTTGTCTTTTTGATTTTGTTGATAAACTCATTGTAATATGTAACGGGATACCAATCATCAATGAAGATTTATCATTATGCTCAAAAGATAATATCTCATTATCTTATTTACATGTATTTTATTTTGATATGCCTCGAATGAATGTCTCTCGAACCGATTGTATGATTGATAAGGGAGAAATTGTTTAAGTATTTGGTAATGAACTAGTTAAAGAGATTCATTATTGAAGAAATTCTTGAATGATTAAACCTGTTGAGAAACTCAAATTGTTGAGAGATTTTTCGATTTAAGAAATTGTTGGGAGACAACCAATCTTGAAATAGGATAAACCAAACCCCGAGTATAGGTTATTTGTTTGTAACAAGATAGGTTTTGGCATCATCAAAAAGGGGAAATTGTTGGGAGATGAATTTTAATAAAAATTTATGATTTTGATTAGATCCCAAAACCCCCCCGAGTATGACATGTTGAATGATCTTGATAAGTTGAGTCGAGATTAGGTTTTTTAGAATATTCAGGATGTTATCTGCGAGAATGTATAGTCACAGATATAGTTCAGATAGTTATCAAGACTCATGAGATCTTGAGTAAATCAAGACTTCAATGAGAAGACTCAAAGACATCGGTCAAGATAAACTACAAAGATTGAGAAGACCTCAAGACTCGAAAAACCCTCAAGACTCGAAGAGACTCAAGACACAAAGATCAAGATCGAGAAACTAAAGATCAAGAATATCAAGGCACAAGAATTATGAAGAATCGTGAGGTAATTGAATGCTCAAGATGAACTGAATGTTCCGAGGCAATTGAATATATCTATCTCAAGGATGCAATCGAGAAGATCGCGATTCCTTAGAAAGTTAGATATCCGCCAAGACATTCAAATGCGCATAAAAGGAACTAAGTCGAAGTGTTGTTAAGGTTATATCAAACTCGAGTTTGTAACCAAAAAAGAGTCATTGAAGGTGTCTACCTTTAACCGGAGACAAAAGTCAAAAAGAGAAAGACAACACGGTACCATATCGACATCGACATGTGATGTCTCTGAAAAAAAGATGTCGGATGTACAAAAGTTCCAGACCGCAAAAAAAGTGAAGACCGGCTACATGGAAATTTATTGCCTAGAAAGTGTTAGGGAGTTTCAAACCCTAAATATAGTCGTTTCACACACACCACAAGAGGGAACTCACGGTCGTCTCTCCAACGGATAGTTTTCAAGAGTGACCTTGGTGTATGCCTATAAATATTGGTGACCCTCTACATTGTAAGGTTACGGGAAATTTATACTAACTTAAGAGCTCAAGCTTATTCTTGTAAAAGTTAAAAGCACTTTCGAAAAACTTAGAATTTCCCAAGTGCTTCAATATTGAAGAGAGCTCACTATACTAAGCCTAGCTTGATAAGAATTATCCAAAGCTTAGTCGAGATATCCTAACCCTTTGCATTGTGCTTCATTGTAAAGGATATCTCATCCTAGTTGGAAACCAACCAAGAAACCCCAAACCCTTGTGAAGGTAGTTGGAGTGTGTTTGTTGGTGAGAAGTGTTGTAAAGAGTTAGTAAACTACGCGGAGTAGTCAGAAAACTCTAGAGGAGAAGTTAGTAAGCTGGGGGTAGTCCGAAAGCTTGTGTGTGATTGAGTAAGTAAACTACGGAGGTAGTCAGAAAGCTCAAGGTCGGGTTGAGTAAGTAAACTACGGAGGTAGTCAGAAAACTCAGGGCCGAGTTGAGTAAGTAAACTACGAGGTAGTCAGAAAGCTCATAAGTTGATAGTGAATTTCTCTGAAGAGTCGGAGAGAGTGGACGTAGGAGCTTGAGTCTCTGAACCACTATAATTGTTGTGTTCTTTATTGCTTTCCTTATCTGTGCTTATCTGTTGCATTGACTTGATTTTGAAAGCATACTTTTCATCGATATTCGGTTGGAATCAATCAATCGAAGTTGCATAAGTGAATCACATCCTAATCACTATTTCATAAAGGGAGGTTTTTCGCAAAGCTTAAGCAGTATAAACTAAGGGCCAAACCATTCACTTTAACCGAGTAAATTTAGAACAGAGATAGTTACCAAACCGAGCGCACTCTTTCGAGGGTTCGATAAGTTAGTTATCTCGATCCAAGCAACTCAGGATCTCTGACACTCGGGACTCGGTTGGGATTATCTCGAGGTTTCGAAAAATTTCCAGATCTTTGTCTCGATGAGACTTTGACTCGAGCGATCTGTCTTCTCGAACCTAATCTTCGTGATTATCGACCCAAGTGACCTCGTAGAAAAAAAGTTTTAAAAACACTGAACACGTGTATTCCCCCCCATACACGTGTAAGACTCGTTTTCACCGGGACCAACAATATCTATTATATTCTTTTTCCCATAATTATAATATTCCACAAAATCCCACCTACTCTTTGTTATGGATTATTTTCGAAAATTATAGGGCAAGAATCCAAGATTTGGATCTTCTTGAATTTATGAGATATTCTTGTATTTCAAGAAATACATATCTTCCATAATATGTTTTCAAGAAAATCAAGAAAATCTTTATTTCCCTTAATTATCAAAAATTTCGAAATTTTCTCTATGGATAACCAATGGAGATTTCTTGAATTTAATGAGATAATCTTGTATTCCAAGAATACATATCCTCATTCCATAACAAAATTCAAAGAAAATATTTCTCCCATTTTTATCCATAAATTTCGAATTTCATGGAAAAATAAGGCAACAATATTTATTTTATTTTAAACATCTTTTTCAGTTATTGAACTATGTATTGGGCTACTTAGGGGGCCTTTAGGAGAATTAAGATTGGACCTCCCAATGAATCTTGAATTATCAATATTGAGCCACAATATTATTCAAGCCCATAAATATTAATTAATCTCACTACATAATTAATATTGCACTATCCATCTTAACTCATATTACAGTCAATATGGTTCCCGATTATTATTTCCCGTGTTTAAGATTATCTAGCCCATTAATTATTTCAAGCCACTGAAATAGCTTTCCATTAATTAATATCTTTTGTCCTTGGTTAAGGAACAGTTCAACATTATTATCCATACCGGAAACTAGTTCCACTTGCAAGATTTGGTATGATAAAGCTTATGAACCTCCCAAGGGGGCAAATCGAACAAGCGTACTTGCACACGATTCTCCGTATTAAATCTTAGCAATCATATGTGACCAATAATATTGTCCAAGATAAAAAGTATTGAATCTCGTTGATTCTCTACCCATGATAAGTCAAAGCAATAGTTACCAACCACACGTGATCCTATTTAAGGAACGAAGATTAAGAAATAACGAACCACTGAGGTCTAATTCTTCCTTGTTCAGTTCTGAAGAATTTGTCCTCCTGTAGGTCATATTCAGTGCATCAGTCATGCACTAGTGCAATCTCTTGGTCAAGACAAGCCAATCCGAGCCTTACACTTCAACCTTTCACGATGGATTGTTCATTTCCATCTAGGTCGTGAATGGTGTACTTTTAGTTACAAGGGACTGTTAATTTAATCTTCTGTGATATGGTATCACTAAATTAACTACAATGTAACACGTACGATTTATTGAACATTTATGCAGTAAATATATGTAACATTCGATGATATTTAAAGCATCAGTGATAAACAATTTATTTCAGTAAATAAGTCCGAAATTCAGTTTTGATTATACAAAGTAAAAGCATATTTTCCAGTATAATCCCAACAGAATCAAATAAGAATTTATGAGTCTGCTCGGATCTGCTAAAATAGGCCACAAAAATTGTCTTATAGTGACGTGAAACAGTCGATCAGGCTCCATAACATACCAATGTGAGCCACCTAAAGCACCATTACTATTATTAAATATTTTTTTATTATTATTTTGATTACTAGTATGAAATGTATACACTACATTTATAAATTAATATTATTAGCACTTATCAATTCATATTATTACATTTGTAAACTGAGATGATAACATTAAATATTATAAATATTAATTTATAATGATATCAATTTATAAATATAATAATATTAATTTTATACTATAAATAAATTTTACATAAAAAAATTTGTTGCTATTATTATTATTATATATTAGTTTGATAATAAGTTCATTCCTAGGCTGCACTTTCAGTTAGTTGAGAACATTGGTAATAAATGTAAGTGGATAATCATCACAGCAGGAAAAAAAAAAAGTTTTTGTCATAGTTCCCCATGGCAATGCCGATGCGTAGGCGTTAGCCTCATCCTTTTCTAATAATTATGGGATGAAATTTTATAAATATAATAATAACAAAATTTACATGAGGGTATATGCATCCTTTTACGAGGTCAACCAATTATTCTCTATTAACTTTTTCAAATATTTAGGGATTTTTTTTAAAATACGTCATATATAAAAAAAATTAAATAAAAATTATGCTCTAGTTTAAAAAAAAATAATTTGTTATTTGGAGTTAATATATTTTAAGAGGGCATTTTACCAAAAAAAAAAAAAACACAATGCAATCAATGTGATGAATTATTTAAATAACATGAATAAGTGTCTTTTAAATGCTTTCAATGCTTATAAGATCTTGTTCACGATATATGTTAGTGTTACACTAGAATTTACAAAAAGAAATTTCTCAAAGTTTTTTTTTGTTTGAAACAGATAAATTTCCTCAAAGTTGAGAATTATTAAAACATACCTCGAATGAACCATGTCTTCACAAGAAACATTGAATTCATTAATTAACTAAGCAATCAAATGAGAAATGAATTATTCGACAATTATACCGGCTTGATTAATATTTTTGCTGTCAAAATTCTTACATCATACATTGCTATTTTTTTCTATTATTTTATGTTCTCTTTGAAATCGTACAGATTAGTATGAATGAGAAGGAGATCATGTCTTAAATTTTGATTCGAGTCAAAATATTACTACGATCGAAAAGCTATCTTCATCTTCTTTATCAAAAAATGGTGGGCATTTATAACCATCATCACCAAAATCAACCGAAGTGTCAATATATTCGTTGAAAATTGATGGTTCATCATAACCACAATCTTCGTCAGGATAGACATCGAAAATTAGTGATCCATCATATTCACCATGAAATATATGACCATAACCCAATAAATCGATATTTTGACGGATCTACATATTATCATCTCCATACGTTGACTGTTCATTATGAAAAGTATCATAAACTGGTAAAAGTCTTGGAACCATCATCGAGAATCGTAACTGGACTCTGATACCACCTGATGTAGGCAGCGGGAGCTTATAATAAAGATGAATAATACGAGAACACAAGAACACACTAATTTCGTTGATTCCAAGAATACCCGGAAAAGTGGCAAACTCAAATTACGTTGATTCTCACAAGAATACCGTAAAAGAGATATTGAGATAAAACTCTCATTTTTCATTAATCAATTCAACTCCCTTTTACAATAATAAGAACACTTATTTATAATACTAAATTAACTTAGGTAACAAGAAACGTAAATAAATTCTAAATATTGCAGTATCAAATGAAATCATAAACATAAATAAATAATCTAATTATACCATAAATATAATCATAAATATCTTTGAATATCTTCATCCATTTCTCCATCATGATTCGGGTACGTGTTCGTTATGTTTGAGTGTTGTGGATCGTCAAACTATCTTATGGTTTACGTGTCCGTCGGCTATCATGGTTTGGAGTGCATTATTACAATGGCTTGGAAAGTCCGTGTTATATTATGTGCATGCGAAGGATAATTATTTGAAGTTCCTAAATTTGGAACAAAATGGTGTAATAAAAGAAGATTTTGGGCCTAATTTGGCAAAGTACTATCTGGAAGTTATGAAAAACTAGAAATGAGTTGATCTTTAAAGAGAGTCGGTTCACTTTAGACGAGCTTATTCATGGGGTAAAATTTTGTTCTTGAAAATGGATTCGAACTCACTATTTGATATCGCTCTCGGTGCCCTTTAACATTTGGGATTGTCAGCCTCTATAAAGATTGTCGATTAAACTATAATTTGTTCTATTGAATTTGATTTTTGTTATTTGTCTGAATTTGAGTACTCCTTGTACTCAATTCTATATTAATTAATAAATTTCATCTTTACCTTTAAAAAGATATTAAGTATTAATTCTATATTAATTAATTCACAATCGTCGGGCTTAATATATCAATTTAATTGCAAATTGTGTAAATTCATCACTTGTATTGTAATTTCAATTTGCTACATACTTTTGAATTATATCATTATTATTTTTTCAATCATATGTGTTTAACACTTCTCTTGTCCTTTTCAAAAATGATTTCACCCACATGGAGGAATTTTCGATCAAAGCGATAACACACATTCATGCATAAAATAAAAACATGTGCTGAAAATTCAAATCACTAGTGAGTTATACACATGAGAGTCGAGATTAAATTGAGATTGAATCTAAAAGTCATGATAAATATAAAATTAAACTTATTATTTATCATCTAATATTTAATTAAGAGAATGTTAGTCCTTAAGAACACATATATATATTACATTAAAACCTCGATCGATTGGTCATGTTATATATTCACATGATATTTCACACTACGTATTTTCAGATAGGGTGGGTATAATCCACGTGAGAATGATGAAGATTATATAGATGACGATATTTTTGTTGCTGGAGATTTTCATCAAAATTTCTTTTACTCAACGAATTCAGCAAATGATGATCAATATTTGGTGTTTGATATTATTAGTGTTCTAGTGATAGAATTAGATATTATGACTTGTTTGTTACGTGAATTTAAGAATGTTTCTGCTCGTCTCCGCACAATTACACTAAGCAACAACAGGATTCGAGGGCGAATCCTCTCCAAGACGAGGATAATGGAGATATGGATGAATATATTTATGATTTTATTTATGTTTAGGATTTCATTTGATAGTTGATACTGCAATATTTAGGATTTATTTACGTTTCCTGTTTCCTAAGTTAATTTAGTATTATAAATAAGTATTCTTATTATTGTAAAAGGGAGTTGAATTGATTAATGAAAATTTTGAGTTTTATCACAATATCTCTTTTACGGTATTTTTGTGAGAATCAACGTAATTTGAGTTTGCCACTTTTCTGGGTATTCTTGGAATCAACGAAATTAGTGTGTTCTTTATACTCGTATTTATTCATCTTTATTATACGCTCTTGCTGCCTACATCAAATCACCACGAGAGACAAACTTAAATTCATTCCTATTGAAGTTTTGTCAAAGTTAACGATCATATGATTTGTGAAACAATCAAACTATTATATCGGTGACATCACCATTATATAACTCCATTTTCCAAATGAATAAAGAAGATAGAAGTATAATCAACAAGGAACGAATTCGAGAAAAATACTCGATCTCAAGCACTTAAATTGCCAAAATGAAGTTAAAGCGCCATATTCGTCGTTGTTTGATTAATCAGTTCAATTATTATTTGTACACCACAATTTTTTTTGATCATTTGAAGTGATTAATTAGCATAGCGTGCATGGGGGCATTTTGGGCATGCAGTTGGGGAGTAGTATGAGTCATACTCATATGTGACATTAATTTAGCTACTCCTCATCAAAATGTATTCTTCCTAGTATTATCACGACACGCACACCAAATTTATTATTTATGTTATTATGGATGGGTCTCGTGTGTGCACTAAGTACATCGTGTATTTTCATATAATATCTTAAAATAATGTAATTTATTATATTAAAATATGCAATTTATTTATATTAAATTGTGCAATTTTTATTTTTTATATTCATAATTATACTGTTCAGTGTAAATAAATTATATATTTTAATATAATAAATTGTATAGTTCTAAAATACACTAATTTCACGACTTTATTAGGAGTAAACGGTTGGTACCTAACTCACATTTATTACCACATTATACCTGACATATGTCTTGTATTAAAGTCTCATGTGGCTGCTGCCGATTTTCCAATACTTGGACTCTCCCTAGAAAAATACCATCACTTATCTAATAATTAACAACTACCTATAAACAAGGACGGATTTAAGGGGCGTGTGGTATATAATTTTTTGAGACTACAGGTTTTATTAACTACTATATTATATATAAATTATAAATTTATTGAATTCCAATCTAGAGCTCCAATTTGATTTGAGAAGTAGGACTCAAATATCAAGTGAATACTTATCTCACGTATGAGATAAATTCATACAAAATTCTATTTTAATATAATAATACTATACATAATTTATTTTTCTTATTTATGTACATTAATACTAGATTGTCAATTCATTATATATAAAATAAGGTTTAGTACGTTAAAATTTTGATTATATTATATTTTAAAAAATTATATGTAATATTTGTTAATATCAATAGTATCTTGTAATGAAATATTTTATGATATAATTAATATATATATATATATATAATTAAATAAATTGAATATTTGAAGAAGAATAAAAAGTGAAGCTTAATTAAAAAAAATATTTGTCTTAAGTATATTTCAAAAAAAACATCTAAAAATTAATTATTTAATGAAATAGAAAGCAAAATACTCATTACGCTAGTCAAATAATATTGTCTCATGAGAATAACAATTATAGAATTAATTAATGAAAAAAAAAAATGTGCTACTTCAAAGTTTTTAGGTTGATTAGAAAATTTCATATTGAGATTTTTTTTTCAAGTTAATATTTATCATATCAGTGTTGTAAAATTAGAATGTATTTATTCAATTTTATACAAAACAATTAAATAAGATCACTAAAAAAAATTCAAAGCATATTCGAATTAAATAGTGATTTATAATGTGAAGAGGGAGAAAGATGTCAAAAATATAAATGAACAATTATAAAAAGTGGAGAGAGAGAACTAAAAAAATACACAACAATTGTTTTAAAGAGGAGCGATAAAGAATGGAAAAATTATTGTAAAGAGGAGAGAGAAAAGTGGAGAAAGAACGGAAATTGTTCTTTGCTATTTCTATGTATGTATAGATGTATAGTAAGAATTTTTACTTGAGGTCGTCCCCTTAAATAAAATATTATACAATATAGTTATAATATAAAAAATTGTGTACTTGCAATTCTTTGTAGCAAAAAGGCGAAGCCCTCGCCCACAGGACCCCCACCCCCCGGCCCGACATGAATTGTAGAGGTGGTAAATCATGATGATTCAGCGGCTCATTAGGTGGGAGAACCAGTGTCTGGTGCCCACAAAGAGTTATCCCCCACATTGGAGGGATAAAACTCCCACATCTTTTGTCCGGGACTCGATCCCGTGATCCTCAGAAGAATCTGTCACCAGAACCAACCGAATTTACGTCAATGCGTCCTGTACTTGCAATTCTAGGTTAGTTATCTGAGCATCACGCCTAAAAGCATCTACTCAGAGGGATGTTCAAATATTAAATGGATGAAAGTTGAAGTTTAAAATTATTGTAGATGACTTTTAAATTGAAGAGACAATGTCATCTATCTAAACATATGAAGTAAAAAAGAATTTTTTTTTTTAAATAGATAAAAATAAAATGATGGTAAAACTTAAAAGGGGTATAAATGAATAACTGATTGATGAGTTATTGTGACTTTAACGATGCACATTTTATTCCTGTCAAAAAAAAAAAAAACGATGCACATTTTAAAAGATAAAAAAAGTCTACTTTGGCCGGCAATTGGTGTTCCAATTCCATCATCATTATTGAGGCTATTAACCACTACCGGATCTATGTGCTAACTTGTACCCTCAAAAATTATAATAGTTCTGACTATATATATATGTATTTTTTTCTTTTTTGATAATTTGGTATTCGGTTCAAGAACCGATTAATTTGGGATATCAAAATATTTTGAACATAAAATTTGATGAGGAGTATATTCTTAAGTTTCAAGCCTACACTATTAAGCCAACCTTTGAGGATTGCCTATATATATGTATTACTAAAAATATTTTTGAAAAATAGAAATTAAATCTTTAAGTTTTTATTATATTTAAAAAATAAATTTTTGTATTGTTGTATTAACTAGTAATTCTCCCATGCTATGCACAAATTGAATATTATTGATTTTTAAATGAAAAATTGTGTAATGAGATGAATTATATTAAAAATTAAAATTAAATTTATTTTGTTTATAAGTGTTTTCAAAAACCGGTTGAACCGCCCAGTTAAACCGGTTGAACCGTGAACTGCTCATATCACCGGTTGAATTACTTCTTAAAAAACGGTTCATCCGGTTTAATTATATTTTATTATTTATTAAATCACTTTTCTTAATTTTTTATTATATTTTTCTAAATCTCTCTTGTAATGTTATTGTTTTTATCCCGATATCATTTTCTATTTCATATATTCATTCACAAGTCATTAACTTCATTTAATCTTTTTATTGTCGTCACATACTGTGTGGAATTAATCCACAACGTCATCATCTCTGGTCTCCAAACTTTATTATATTTATTTTAATATAAGACTTATAAGTTATAGATTAGTATAATTTTATTTTTTTATAAATAAATATTTATTTTTTAGTTTAACATACAAAAATAAAAAAGAAATATGCATAAATCATTTTGAATGGTTGAACCGTCGGTTTAACCGATCCAACCGGTTGAACCGACAATCGATGCCCAGACCGGTTTGATTGTCGGTTCGGTTATGAAAACATCAGTTCACCTACTCATTAATCTATACTAATTTATTCTACTAATGTTTTTTATTAATATATAAAAATTATAGGTATATATATCGATGTGTTGCAATTATTTAATTAATCTCATAACTTTTAATTATATACCAAATTCACCACAAATACTAAAATATATAAAATAATATTAAAATTAAACAAAAGACTTATGTAATTTAAATAAAATTATTTATATTCAACTCATATAATTAAAATAAATAAAAACACTTTAAAAACAATAGAATAAATATCTTTTATATGAATCTTATTTTTATATGTGAAATATATGTGTAAATTTTAAAATCATTAAAAGATAATTAACTTGCTATGTAGTGTGTTAAAATAAATTTAAAATAAAATTATTATTGAAATTAATTGTGCAAAATAAAGAAGTTGGATTGATAAACTTAAACACCACATAGCAGGTGGACTTCACTTGCTACAATATACATTACTTCTTCTCTCTCTTTACTTCTACTTTTATATATATAGATGAGTTTTTTTTTATCAGCCGAAAAATTTCATTCACCAGTACAGGATCTGAATATAAGAAATATTCATCCCCTGTGTGACAATATTACAAGAAAGCAAATAACAATCCTTCAGGCAGGAATATCTCTAAACAAACTCCCAAAACAAAAAACATCCAAAGAGCAAAAAAACAAGATGCTCTAGTAAGAGAGACTATCGATTACAATAAAAAAAAAGGGAATCCCTTATAAAATTAAATATACGTGGGTGTAGTATATTCATATCATATACTATGAACAGTAAGAAATACAGAAAGGAGACGAAATAGAGAATCTTAAAGGCTCCACTTGGTATGGTGTATATAATTAGTATGGGATAAAGATAATTTGTATAATATAATATGGAGAGGTAGTATTATGCCGTTTGATTCGACGTGTTATGTTTGACAACATTAAATTAGTAATCCACTTGGTAGGGGGTAATAAGTTTGATATAAAATTAGTATGACAATTGGTTGGGTGTAATAAACATATATACAAATGGGTTTTTGGGGGAAAGTAAACTTCTTGGAAAATATAAAATCAAACCCACTCTTTTGCCCTAAATTCAAAATCGTGTCCACCACAATGTCTTCCACTATTCATCCATCTACTTCGCCGAACTGATTCTAGGGTTTCGTACACGCTACAGCGGATCATCCATTTCGAGGTGTTTGCATCCATTTTGAGTGATTTACCCACTTTGCATCGTTCGTCGACTTTTGCTTAGCACCAATATCCAAGAAATCGACCCCCTGTAGTTGTTGGGGAATTAATTGCCCGAATCTATTCGGGATGAATATTTAAATACAAATTTAATTCTAACAATTATTACTAGCATGAATTAATCCTATATTAATTCAAATAATAATTCAACAACAAATCATGCATATAAAAAATTCACGTAAATCCTACGCATGCGGAATTACTACGAGTTTACGTGAACTTACCTCTTGGAATGGCAATGGTCTCGTCGATGAAAACACACCAAAAGACCTTCCCAAGTATTCCCTAGTCCTTGCTCGACAATCCGGTGGAAGGAAGCTCGCGAACAATTAACAAAAGGGAAAATAAAATTTGTTGCACCACCTTTGTGGATTTACTAATTTTTCCAGCACATGGAATTGTGTTTTTGGGATGAAAGAATCATCCCTATTTATAAGAGGTGTTGGCCGATTTTTCCATGGAAAGGGGGAAGAGAAAATCTCTTTCTTGATCTCCAAGAAATCTTGAATATATATCCAATATATTCTTTTCTCCATAATTAAATTTTCCATAAAAATCCCACTCTCTTATTTGTTATGGAATTTTCGAAAAAGGAGGATAAAGACTCCAAGATTTGGATCTTCTTGAATTTATGAGATATACTTGTATTCCAAGAATACATATCTTCCATAATATATTTTCAAGAAAATCAAGAAAATCTTTCTTTTCCTTCTTTTCTTTATTTTCGAAAATTCTAATATAAATAATCAAGTGGGAGATTTCTTGAATTTAATGAGATAATCTTGTATTCCAAGAATACATATCTTCATTCCATAACAAAATTCAAAGAAAATCTTTCTCCCCTTTTATTCATATTTTTCGAAAAGAATGAGGAAAAATAGCAACAAAAATTTATTTTATTTTTAAACACATTTTTCAGTTATTGGACTTTATGTTGGGCTACTTGAGGGGCCTTTAGGAGAATTAAGATTGGACCTTCCAATGGATCTTGAATTATCAATATTGAGCCACAATATTATTCAAGCCCATAAATATTAATTAATCTCACTATATAATTAATATTGACTATCCATCTTAACCCATATTACGATTAATATGGCTCAGGTTATTATTTCCGTGTTTAAGATTATCTAGCCCATTAATTAATTCAAGTCTTTGAAATAACTTTCCATTAATTAATATCTTTTATCCTTGGTAAAGGAAACAGTTCAACATTATTATCTATACCTAGGAAACTAGTTCCACTTGCAAGATTTGGTATGATAAAACTTATGAACCTCCCAAGGGAACCGTCGAACAAAGCGTGCACACACGATTCTCCGTGATTAAATCTTAGCAATGTCGATGTGACCAATAATATTGCCCAAGATATAAAGTATTGAATCTCGTTGATTCTCTACCCGTAATAAGTCAAAGCAATAATTATTAACCACACGCGATCCTATTTAAGGGACGAAGATTAAGAAATAACGAACCACTGAGGTCTAATTCTTCCTAGTTTAGTTAGAAGAATTTGTCCTCCTGTAGGTCCTATTCAGTACATCAGTCATGCACTAGTGTAATCACTTGGTCAAGACAAACCAATCTGAGTCTTACACTTCAACCTTTCACGATGGATTGTTCATTTCCATCTAGGTCGTGAATGGTGTACTTTTGGTTACAAGGGACTGTTAATTTAATCTTCTGTGATCTGGTTGATGGGGAATTAATTGCCCGGATCTATTCGGGATGAATATTTAAATATAAATTTAATTATAACAATTATTACTAGCATGAATTAGTCTTATATTAATTCAAATAATAATTCAACAACAAATTATGCATATAAACAGTTCACATAAAACCTACGCATGCGGAATTACTACGAGTTCACGTGAACTAACCTCTTGGAATGGCAATGGTCTCGTCGATTAAACACACCAAAAAACCTTCCCAAGTATTGTTGGGGAATTAATTACCCGGATCTATTCGGGATGAATATTTAAATACAAATTTCATTCTAACAATTATTACTAGCATGAATTAATCCTATATTAATTCAAATAATAATTCAACAACAAATCATGCATATAAAAAATTCACGTAAATCCCCTACGATGCATGAATTACTACGAAGTTTCGTGAACTTACCTCTTGGAATGGCAATGGTCTCGTCGATGAAAACACACCAAAAGACCTTCCCAAGTATTCCCTAGTCCTTGCTCGACAATCCGGTGGAAGGAAGCTCGCGAACAATTAACAAAAGGGAAAATAAAATTTGTTGCACCACCTTTGTGGATTTACTAATTTTTCCAGCACATGGAATTGTACTTGGGAATGAAATAATCATCCCCTATTTATAGATGGGGTGGTGGTCGAAAATTTGGGGAAAAACCAATGTGGGAAAATCTTTTCTTGATCTCCAAGAAATCATGAATATATCTCATATATTCTTTTCTCCATAATTAAAATATTCCACAAAAATCCCACCTCATCTTGTTATGGAATTTTCGAAAAAATTAAGGATCAAGATTCCAAGATTTGGATCTCGCTTGAATTTATGAGAGATATACCGTATTCCAAGAATACATATCTTCCATAATATCTTTTCAAGAAAATCAAGAAAATCTTTCTTTCCCTTAATTATTCAAAAATTTCGAAATTTACATATGAATAACCAAGTGGGAGATTTCTTGAATTTAATGAGATAATCTTGTATTTCAAGAATACATATCTTCATTCCATAACAAAATTCAAAGAAAATCTTTCTCCCATTTTATTCATAATTTTCGAAAAATATGAGGAAAAATAAGCAACAAATTTATTTTATTTTTAAACACTTTTTTCAGTTATTGGACTTTATGTTGGGCTACTTGGGGGCCTTTAGGAGAATTAAGATTGGACCTTCCAATGGATCTTGAATTATCAATATTGAGCCACAATATTATTCAAGCCCATAAATATTAATTAATCCCACTACATAATTAATATCAGACTATCCATCTTAACCCATATTACAGTTAATATGACTCCCGGTTATTATTTCCGTGTTTAAGATTATCTAGCCCATTAATTAATTCAACCCAACTGAAATAGCTTTCCATTAATTAATATCTTTTATCCTTGGTAAAGGACGGTTCAAACATTATTATCCATACGGAAACTAGTTCCACTTGCAAGATTTGGTATGATAAAACTTATGAACCTCCCAAGGGGCAAATCGAACAAAGCGTCTTGCACATGATTCTCCGTATTAAATCTTAGCAATCGCGATGTGACCAATAATATTGTCCAAGATATAAAGTATTGAATCTCCTTGATTCTCTACCCGTGATAAGTCAAAACAATAGTTACTAACCACACGCTATCCTATTTAAGGGACGAAGATTAAGAAATAACTAACCACTGAGGTCTAATTCTTCCTAGTTCGATTCAAGAATTTGTCCTCCTCAGAGGTCCTTCTTGGTCATCATCATCATGCACTAGTGTAATCTCTTGGTCAAGACAAACCAACTGAGCCTTACACTTCAACCTTTTCACGATGGATTGTTCATTTCCATCTAGGTCGTGAATGGTGTACTTTTTAGTTACAAGGAACCATTAATTTAATCTTTTGTGATCTGGTATCACTAAATTAACTACAATGTAATACGTCGACTATTTATTGAGCAGGTTATGCAAAGAAATATATGTAACATTCGATGATATTTAAAGCAAATGATAAACAATTTATTTCAAGAAATAAGTAGAAATTCACCGATTATATACAAAGTAAAAAGCATATTTTCAATTATAATCCCAACAAGTATTCCCTAGTCCTTGCTCGTCAATCCGGTGGAAGGAAGCTCACTTAACAATTAACAAAAGGGAAAATAAAAATTTGTTGCACCACCTTTGTGGATTTACTAATTTTTTTCAAAGACATGGAATTAGACTTGGGAATGAAACATTCATCCCCTCTATTTATAGAGGGTGGTGGCGATTTTTCATATGGAATAGGGAGGAAAAAAAATCTTTTCTTGATCTCCAAGAAATCTTGAATATATCTCATATATTCTTTTCTCCATAATTAAAATATTCCATAAAAATCCCTCTCTTATTTGTTATGGAATTTTCGAAAAAAAAATAGGAAAAAAAACCAAGATTTGGATCTTCTTGAATTTATGAGATATACTTGTATTCAAGAAATACATATCTTCCATAATATCTTTTCAAGAAAATCAAGAAAATCTTTATTTCCCTTTAATTTCAAAATTTTTTGAAATTTACATAAGTAAATAACCAAGTGGGAGATTTCTTGAATTTAATGAGATAATCTTGTATTCCAAGAATACTTATCTTCATTCCATAACAAAATTCAAAAGAAAATCTTTCTCCTTATTTTTATTTACTATTTTCGAAAAAAATAGGAAAAATAAGAAACAAAAATTTATTTTATTTTTAAACACTTTTTTCAGTTATTGGACTTTATGTTGGAAATTTACTTGAGGGGCCTTTAGGAGAATTAAGATTGGACCTTCCAATGGATCTTGAATTATCAATATTGAGCCACAATATTATTCAAGCCCATAAATATTAATTAATCTCACTACATAATTAATATTGCACTATCCATCTTAACCCATATTACAGTTAATATGGCTAAAATTATTATTTCTCGTGTTTAAGATTATCTAGCCCATTAATTAATTCAAGCCCTTTGAAATAGCTTTCCATTAATTAATATCTTTTATCCTTAGTAAAGAAGCGGTTCAACATTATTATCCATACCTAAAAACTAGTTCCACTAGCAAGATTTGGTATGACAAAACTTATGAACCTCCCAAGGGCAAATCGAACTAAGCGTCTTGTAACACCGATTCTCCTTATTAAATCTTAGCAATTGCATGTGACCAATAATATTGCCCAAGATATAAAGTATTGAATCTCGATTGATTCTCTACCCGTAATAAGTCAAAGCAATAATTACTAACCACACGCGATCTATTTAAGGGGCGAAGATTAAGAAATAACGAACCACCGAGGTCTAATTCTTCCTAGTTCGGCCTCAAGAATTTGTCCTCTATAGGAATCTCCTGTGCATCAGTCATGCACTAGTGTAATCTCTTGGTCAAGACAAACCATAGACACTTCAACCTTTCACGATGGATTGTTCATTTCCATCTAGGTCGTGAATGGTGTACTTTTGGTTACAAGGGACTGTTAATTTAATCTTCTGTGATCTGGTATCACTAAATTAAATATAATGTAACACGTACTATTTATTGAACAGTTATGCAGTAAATATATGTAACATTCGATGATATTTAAAGTATCAGTGATAAACAATTTATTTCAGTAAATAAGTTCGAAATTCATTGTGATTATACAAAGTAAAAGCATACTTTCCAGTATAATCCCAACAATGGTATCACTAAATTAACTACAATGTAACACGTACTATTTATTGAACAGTTATGCAATAAATATATGTAACATTCGATGATATTTAAAGCATCAGTGATAAACAATTTATTTAAGTAAATATGCCGAAATTCAGTTTGATTATACAAAGTAAAAGCATACTTTCCAGTATAATCCCAACAATCTCCCACTTATACTCAAAGTCTGCTTTTAAGTATACTACATCATGTCTCGTGTAGTTCCTAATACGTGACATCTAATGTCACCTACACGAACCTAATAATATCTCCCACTTATACTCAAAGCAGATTGGCAACGGTCTTGACACCCATTCCTTCCACATGTCTCTCAAATGTATTCTGATGCAGACCCTTTGTGAATGGATCTCGCTAGGTTGTCTTCGACGCGATCTTTGCCAATTTATATCTCCCTCTCTTAACGATTTTCGTATAAGATGGTATTTCCTTTTCAATGTGTTTGCCGGCCTTGTGGGCTCTTGGTTCCCTTTGAATTTGCAATTGTCCGATATTGTCACAAATAAGCAGTGATTGTCTTTGGGCAAATTCGAACTACATCCAAGTCCACTAGGAAGTTCTTGAGTCAAACCGCTTCTTTTCATTGCCTCCCAAGCAGCCTACATATTCTGGCTTCGAGGTAGAATCTGCGATGCATTTCGCTTAACGCTTCTCCATGTCATGGCTCCTCCCCCATGCAAAACACACTACCAGAAGGTAGATTTTTCGGAATCTAAGTCCGATTGGAAACCGAGTCACGGAGTGTGGCCGATGGGGATTAGACTATCCGATCGATAAACCAACATTCTATCTCGAAGTTCTTTTCAAATACTTTGAATGTTTTTAACGTAGTCAATGTTCTTTCCCCGGGTTACTTTTTGATATCTTGCCACCATGTCAACGGCAAAGCAGCGATATCCTCTGGTCTCGTGCACAAAGATTGCATACATAAGGCTTCCCGACACCAAGCATAAGGAATGTCTTTCATGTCATCTATCTCTTTTGTGTCTTAGGGCACATTTCCTTGATAGATGGATTCCATGCCCGAAAAGGTACTTAAGTCTTTCTTGGAATCTGCATCTTTGAATCGTTTCAAGACAAAGTGTCTATGTATGAAGCTTGAGATAAGCCTATCATGTTGGGATTATATTGGAAAGTATGCTTTTACTTTGTATAATCAAAACTGAATTTCGGACTTATTTTTGAAATAAATTGTTTATCATCGATGCTTTAAATATCATCGAATGTTACATATATTTCTTGCATAACTGTTCAATAAATAAGACGTGTTACATTGTAGATAATTTAGTGATACCGGATCACGTAAGATTAAATTAATATCCTTGTAACCAAAAGTACACCATTCATGACCTAGATGGAAATGAGCAATCCATCGTGAAAGGTTGAAGTGTAAGGGAGATTGGCTTGTCTTGACCAAGAGATTACACTAGTGCATGACCGATGATCGAATAGGACCTACACGAGGACAAATTCTTTGAATCGAAAAAGGAAGAATTAGACCTCGGTGGTTCGTTATTTCTTAATCTTCGCCCCTTAAATAGGATCACGTGTGGTTGGTAACTATTGCTTTGACTTATCACGGGTAGAGAATCAACGAGATTCAATACTTTATATCTTGGGCAATATTATTGGTCACGTCGCGATTGCTAAGATTTAATACGGAGAATCGTGTGCAAGCACGCTTTGTTCGATTTGCCCCCTTGGGAGGTTCATAAGATTTATCATACCAAATCTTGCAAGTGGAACTAGTTTCCGGTAAAGATGGATAATAATGTTGAACCGTTTTCCTTTAAGGACAAAAGATATTAATTAATGGAAAGCTATTTCAAGGTGGCTTGAATTAATTAATGAGCTAGATAATCTTAAACACGGAAAATAATAACCGGAGCCATATTAATCGTAATATGGGTTAAGATGGATAGTTCAATATTAATTATGTAGTGGGATTAATTAATATTTATGGCC
This sequence comes from Stenogyne calaminthoides, assembly GCA_037126765.1. NCBI lineage: Eukaryota > Viridiplantae > Streptophyta > Magnoliopsida > Lamiales > Lamiaceae > Stenogyne > Stenogyne calaminthoides. The sequence goes on from JBBCBC010000018.1 coordinate 36,091,144, forward strand.
TTGAATAATATTGTGGCTCAATATTGATAATTCAAGATCCATTGGAAGGTCCAATCTTAATTCTCCTAAAGGCCCTCAAGAAGCCCCAACATAAAGTCCAATAACAAAAAAAGGTGTTTAAAAATAAAATAAATTTTTGTTGCCTATTTTTTCCTAAATTTAAAAAATAGTAAATAAAAGGGAGAAAGATTTTCTTTGAATTTTGTTATGGAATGAAGATATGTATTCTTCGAATACAAGATTATCTCATTAAATTCAAGAAATCTCCCACTTGGTTATTTGCTATGAAATTTCAAAATTTTGAATAATTAAGGGAGAGAAAGATTTTCTTGATTTTCTTGAAAAGATATTATGGAAGATATGTATTCTTGGAATACAAGAATATCTCATAAATTCAAGAAGATCTAAATCTTTATTTTTTTCCTTAAAATTTCAAATATCCCATAACAAGAGGAGTTGGGATTTTTTGTGGAATATTTTAATTATGGAGAAAAGAATATATGAGATATATTCAAGATTTCTTGGAGATCAAGAAAAGATTTTCCCATATTATTTTTTCCCCAAAAAACCACCAAATTCATTATAAATAGGGAATGAATGTTTCATCCCCAAGAGAACATTTAAAATTGGTTTTTAGGAAAAATATCGTCGATAAAATATCAAATATTTTGAAACGCCGATGATTGTGTATTTTCAAAAACGTCAATTGTGAGTAGTGTACAATTCCATGTCCGAAAAATTAGTATATCCACAAAAGGTGGTGCAACAAACAATTTTTATTTTTCCTTTTGTTAATTGTTATGAAAGCATCCTTCCACAAGATTGTCGAGCAAGGACTAAAGGGAATACTTGGGAAGGTTTTTTGGTGTGTTTTCATCGACGAGTCCATTGTCATTCCAAGAGGTGCGTTCACGTAAACTCGTAGTAATTCCGCATCGTAGGATTTCGTGAACCTGTTTTATATGCATGATTTGTTGTTGAATTATTATTTGAATTAATATAGATTAATTCATGCTAGTGATAATTGTTAGAATTAAATTTGTATTTAAATATTCATCCCGAATAGATCCGCAAATAATTCCCCAACAATCGGTATCGAGCCTCGGTTTTGACTCAATTTTAAATTGTAATTTAATTAGATTTTTTCATTAAATTTGAAATTGGATAGTAGAATTGCTAGATCTTTTTTGCGGTATCCAATTGTCATGGAATTTAATGTGTTTATTTGTGCATGCATATAAATTGTGGTTTTTAATTCGATTTGTTCGAATTCATTTTGCCTCGTGAGAAAATCCACGAGTAGATTAGGATTTGTTTGATTTGATCAAATGTAATAGACTAGTCTAGATCTCAGTTTATTTATTTTTATAAATAAATTGTAACTTAGGATCGGAAACGGAGGCGAGATGAAGAATTAAAGGATAGATCTAGAACCGGCGTGGCGGCGTGCGTCGTAAACGTGCTGGGAGGCACGCGCACGACGCGAACGCATAGGCACGCGACGCAAAGGGCGAAGGGTCGAAAATAAATGGGAAGAACGCGCATCGGGCGGACGATAGGCGCACGCGGCACCGCGGCGGAAGTGGACGGGCGGATAAAGGCGAAGCGCCAAGACGGGCGACGGCGCTGCCGAAGTTCCACGGGCGAAGCCGAGGCTACGAGCGCCACAAGGCTGGATGCGGCTGGGGTACGCTACGCCGAACCTCGCCGAGGCTAACAGGGCGACGCTATTAAGCCTCGCCGAGGTTGCCGAGCATCGATATGGTATGCGCCGTGTTGCGGCGACAGACGCGTCGCCAAATTAAGGGGCCGGGCCGACGCTGGCGCCAGATCCCGATCAACAAGGAAGCTGGGCGGACGCTTCGAGACGGAGTTCTTTTTCGAGACGACGAAAGTGGGGAGAAATTCAAGACGGCAGTTTCTTCAAAATCAAGCCAAGAAAAATCAAACCATGACAATTGGATAATTTGTGCCCAATATGTTTATATTTTCGCTTTGCTTGATTTATTGTTGTGATTTCTTGTGCTTTATTTAATTTGTTTAAATGTGTTTGCATGAGAATTGCCCAATGAAAAAATCTCACCTTCAAAAATTACTAAGTATGTTTAAATAATTAATTGACAATTTTATTCGGATAATAAAATTGAATTAATTTTGACCTCCATGATTTATTTATTTGTGAATTCTTTTGGAGAAATTCCTCACCGGGACCCGGTCAAAAGATAGTTTTCACATGAATAAATTCCAGATGGATGATCGTGGATTATTACTAGTGGCGACAATGATCCTCCCCACGAGGCTCGTTCAAAGCGAAATAATAATTTCATGTTATTTAATCATGGTTATTACTTAGGTATAAAATTGATATGCATATACTTCCCGAAGTCCCCCGTCAATTTTATATTGGTTAAGGGGAGCCAACTATTAATCTGGATATTAAAGGTTTGTAAATCGTTCTTGTTTATAACTCCGCTTGAATGTGTTTAACTAATGACCCACCCCACGCGGGCTTATTTAAAACTGTTTTGAGATGTTAGGTCGATGCATGTTCATATTTTTTTTGAGATTTTAATATGAAACATGTGATCGAACCTTGTGATATATTTATGCTTATGCATATTATTATTTATTTCAGTTCAGCATGTCGTAACCTTTTAATCCACTGCTATTATACTTAAAGTCAATAGAATAAGTATGGAAACTATATTGATTTGAAATAGAAAATTATAATTGTCCTAACTGCACAAAAGCACAAGTGGATTCTTGACACACCAAAATCAGATGAGCCAACTGACGAGTCAAAAATGCAAGACTCGTCAGATCACCTTGCGAGAGATATCGTCGCTAAAATTGGTGGAGTGCAAACCCGTAAGGGATTACGTCCTCAAAATTGATGGCCCATCTGAACAAACTTGAAGTTTCGAGTACGATTATAATAACGGAGACTCGGATGAATTTGATACTTCATTCTCTCGCCCAAAAGTTTCTGAGCAATTTTGCCTCGCAAGCTGATTTGTTGCAATCTTTGGTCTCGGCAGAGATGTTGATAGGGCACCAAACTCAAGCTTTGATGGCAAGTGGTCCATCTTCATCTTCTAGGCCAAGGGATGGCAAGAAGAAGAAGGTGACCAAAGGCCATAAGCAATCAGACACAACTGTTGCCAAGGGCAATGATAAGATGACGAATGCTGGTGGTGTCAAGGAAAATCCAAAGAGGAAGTGCTTAAGCTGCGGTGAAAGAGGACAATGGAAGTTTGCCTGTTCCAACCCCAAAAGGGCCGGAAAGAAAGGTAATTCTCACGCACTAATTGTTGAAACTTGTTTAGCGGCGTATACTTCTCATTCGTGGGAAGTTGATACGGGATCCACTAATCATGTTTGCTTCACGGCGTTGGTTCAAACCGATCCGACAACTTAGTGGCAAAGTGAGATCCTCATCACACCGGGCGATGCTACGAGAGTGGCGTTGAAGCGATGGGAGAAGTGCACCTCTTTGTCTTTTGAAGACCGAGTTCTAATTTTAAGAGATGTTCTTTATGTTCCCGGTTTTAGAAAGAATGCACTTTCGGTTTCTAAAATTACATTAATAGACACTTAGTTTCTTCTAATAAGAATGAAATCATTTCTTGAAATGATGAGTGTATCTGTTATGGGACATTGATGGAAAATCTCTATACAATTAATTGTGCACACCACTCACAAAATGCATCCTATAACACATCAATCAAGTTTAGATAAAAGAAAACGTGAACGAGACACTTCTATGGCATCTAAGATTGGGACATATTAATCCAAAGAGGATCAAAGGTTGGTAGAAGCATGTTCTTTGGAGTCTCTCCAAGTTGAACCAATTCCAACCCGTGAATCATGTTTGGAGAGTAAAATGACCAAGAGGGCATTCGGACGAGGGAGTAGAGCCAAAGAAGTGTTAGAAATCGTTTCACATGAGGCGTATGTGGTCCAATGTCAACCAAAGCAAGGGGAGGTTATGAGTATTTCGTCACTTTTATTGATGACTACTCAAGGTACGGGTTATATTTTCCTTATGAAGCATAAATCTAAGACCTTTGAGAAATTCAAAGAATTTAAGGCTCAAGCAGAGAATCATAGGGAAAAACGATCAAGTCTCTACGATCCGATCGTGGAGGCGAGTACCTCGGCGATGAGTTTTTGAACAACTGAAATGCGATGAAGGATTGCATCCCACCGATCGCACGGAACCCCTCAACAAAAGCGGGGTTGCAGAGCGGCGAAAAAGGTAACTCTTTTGGAAGTGGTTAGATCTATGATGAGTTATGCGGATCTTCCCAAGTCGTTTCGGGGTCATGCCTTGAAAACAAATGCTTACATTCTGAACTTGGTGCCATCTAAATCGGTTCCCAAAACTCCCAAAGAATTGTGGACCGGACGCAAGCCCAGTTTGAGACACATGAAAATTTGGGGGTGTCCGGCCTATTGGACAAGGAAGCCGAGGAAAATTGGATCCTCGATCGTAATTAAGGTTGTTTGCGAGGATACCCTTTAGGGAACAAAAAAAGGGTGTATGTTCTATGGTCCCAAGATCAAAAGGTGGTAATAAGCACCCACTTTAGATTTTTGGAAGAAGACTATATGAACAAAAGAAGACCCAGAAGTGAGATTACCTTAAATGAGCTAAAGGGGCTAACCTCAGTGCCAACTGTACAAGATGACATACCAAACGACACACTTACACAACCGAAACCTCGTTGTAGTGGGAGGGTTGTGAGACAGCCCGAGAGATTCATGGGGATAGGAGAGTCCTCGGACTTGATTCCCGGACAAGACGAATCAGACCCATGGACATATGATGAGGCAATCCAAGACAAGGATGCGGTTTCTTGGCAAACAACAATGAAAGTCGAAGTGGGTTCAATGGATCATAACAAAGTGTGGGAGCTAGTCGAACCACTTAATGGGGTCAAACCCATGGGTTGCAAGTGGGTATACAAGAGACCGGACGGGAAGGTAGAAACCTTCAAGGCAAGGCTTGTGGCGAAAGGTTATACTCAGAAAGAAGGGGTCGACTATGAGGAAACCCTTTCACCTGTAGCAATGCTCAAGTCCATCCGGATTCTCTTGTCGATTGCTGCGCATCTCGATTTTGAAATTTGGCAAATGGATATCAAGACAGCTTTCCTTAACGGAAGTCTTGATGAAGAAATCTATATGCAACAACCCCAAGGCTTCATTGAAAAAGGCCAAGAACACCTAGTTTGTAAGCTCATGAAGTCCATTTATGGACTCAAACAGGCATCCAGAGCTTGGAACCAATGGTTTGATCATGTTATAAAGTCTTATGGGTTTGATCAAAATGAGTTCGAAAGTTGTGTGTACAAGAAGCATGTCGGAACTGCATTGGTATTCTTAGTACTATACGTAGATGAAATTCTGATCATCAGGAACGATGTAAAGGTGTTATCAGACGTAAGGGCATTGCTTTCAAAACAGTTTGATATGAAGGACTTAGGGAAGCCGCGCACATCCTTGGGATCAAGATCACTCGAGATCGCAAGAAAATGATGATAGGCTTATCGCAAGCTTCATACATAGACTTTGTCTTGAAACGATTGAAAGATGCAGATTCAAGAAAGGCTTCACCTTTTTAGACATGGAATCCATCTATCCAAGGAAATGTGCCCTAAAACACAAAAGGAGATAGATGACATGAAAGGCATTCCATATGCTTCGGCTGTCGGAAGCCTTATGTATGCAATGTTGTGTAAGAGATCGGATATCTGCTTTGTCGTTGGCATGGTAGCAAGATATCAAAGTAACGGGGAAAGAACATTGAATTCAGCTTAAAAACATTACAAGTATCGAAAAAAGAACTCGAGATAGAATGTTAATTTATCGATCGATAGTCTAATCCCCATCGGCATTACACGGACTCGGACTTCCAATCGGACTTAGATTCCATAAAATCTACCTTCGGTGGTGTGTTTTGCATGGGGGGGAGGAGCCATGACATGGAGAAGCGTTAAGCAGAAATGCATCGCAGATTCTACCATGGAAGCGAATATGTAGTCGCGAAAAGGCAAAAAAAGAAACTTTGGCTCAAGAACTTCCTAGTGGACTTGGGCGTAGTTTAAATTTGCCCAAAGACAATCATTGTTTATTGTGACAATGCGGAGCGATTGCAAATTCAAGGGAACCAAGAGCCCACAAGGCCCAAGAAACACATTGAAAGGAAATACCATCTTATACGAGAAATCGCGTTAGAGAGGAGATATAGAGGTGGCAAAAATCGCGTCCGAAGACAACCTAGTAGATCCATTCACAAAGGGTCTGCCTCAGAATACATTCGAGAGACTTATTTACTGAAATAAATTGTTTATCACTGATGCTTTAAATATCATCGAATGTTACATATATTTCTTGCATAAGTGTTCAATAAATAGTCGTGTTACATTGTAGTTAATTTAGTGATACCGGATCACGAGAAGATTAAATTGCGGTCCCTTGTAACCAAAAGTACACCATTCATGACCTAGATGGAAATGAACAATCCATCGTGAAAGGTTGAAGTGTAAGGCTCGATTGGCTTGTCTTGACCAAGAGATTACACTAGTGCATGATCGATGCCTTTGAATAGGACTCTGAGGAGAACAAATTCTTCAGAACTGGACAAGGAAGAATTAGACCTCAGTAGTTCGTTATTTCTTAATATTCGTCCCTTAAATAGGATCACGTGTGGTTGGTAACTATTGCTTTGACTTATCACGGGTAGAGAATCAACGAGATTCAATACTTTATATCTTGGGCAATATTATTGGTCACATGCGATTGCTAAGATTTAATACGGAGAATCGTGTGAAAGTACGCTTGTTCGATTTGCCCCATTGGGAGGTTCATAAGATTTATCATACCAAATTTTGCAAGTGGAACTAGTTTCCGGTATGGATAATAATGTTGAACCGTTCCTTTACCAAGGACAAAAGATATTAATTAATGGAAAGCTATTTCAGTGGCTTGAATTAATTAATGGGCTAGATAATCTTAAACACGGGAAATAATAACCGGGAGTCATATTAACTGTAATATGGGTTAAGATGGATAGTGCAATATTAATTATGTAGTGGGATTAATTAATATTTATGGGCTTGAATAATATTGTGGCTCAATATTGATAATTCAAGATCCATTGGAAGGTCCAATCTTAATTCTCCTAAAGGCCCCTCAAGTAGCCCAACATAAAGTTCAATAACTGAAAAAAATGTTTAAAAATAAAATAAATTTTTGTTGCCTATTTTTTCCTAAATTTCGAAAATAGTAAATTAAAGGGGAGAAAGATTTTCTTTGAATTTTGTTATGGAATGAAGATATGTATTCTTGGAATACAAGATTATCTCATTAAATTCAAGAAATCTTCCACTTGGTTATTTGCTATGAAATTTCGAAAATTTTGAATAATTAAGGGAGAGAAATATTTTCTTGATTTTCTTGAAAAGATATTATGGAAGATATGTATTCTTGGAATACAAGAATATCTCATAAATTCAAGAAGATCCAAATCTTGGTTTCTTTTTCCATAAAATTTCGAAATATCCCATAACAAGAGGAGTTGGGATTTTTTGCGGAATATTTTAATTATGGAGAAAAAAATATATGAGATATATTCAAGATTTCTTGGAGATCAAGAAAAAGATTTTCCCATATTATTTTTCCCCAAATTTTCGACCACCAGCTCATTATAAATAGGGAATGAATTTTTCATCCCCAAGAGAACACGAAAATTGGTTTTTCGGAAAAATATCAGCGTCGATAAAATATCAAATATTTTGAAACGTCGACAGATTGTGTATTTTCGAAAAACGTCAATTGTGAGTAGTGTACAATTCCATGTGCTGGAAAAATTAGTAAATCCACAAAGGTGGTGCAACAATTTTTTATTTTTCCTTTTGTTAATTGTTTGCGAGCATCCTTCCACCGGATTATCGAGCAAGGACTAAGGGAATACTTGGGAAGGCTTTTTGGTGTGTTTTCATCGACGAGTCCATTGCCATTCCAAGAGGTACGTTCACGTAAACTCGTAGTAATTCCGCATGTGTAGGATTTACGTGAACTGTTTATATGCATGATTTGTTGTTGAATTATTATTTGAATTAATATAGGATTAATTCATGCTAGTAATAATTGTTAGAATTAAATTTGTATTTAAATATTCATCCCGAATAGATCCGTGCAAATAATTCCCCAACATATCATCCTTTTCTTGCGATCTCGAGTGATCTTGATCCCAAGGATGTGTCCGGCTTCCCCTAAGTCCTTCATATCAAACTATTTTGAAAGCCATGCCCTTACGTCTGATAACACCTTTACATCGTTTCCGATGAGCAGAATATCGTCTACGTATAGTACTAAGAATACCAATGCAGTTCTGACACGCTTTTTGTACACACAACTTTCGAACTCATTTTGATCAAACCCATAAGACTTTATAACATGATCAAAACATTGGTTCCAAGCTCTGGATGCCTGTTTGAGTCCGTAAATGGACTTCATGAGCTTACAAACTAGGTGTTCTTGGCCCTTTTCAATGAAGCCTTAGGGTTATTGCATATAGATTTCTTCATCAAGACTTTCGTTAAGGAAAGCTGTCTTGACATCCATTTGCCAGATTTCAAAATCGAGATCAAGAACAATCGACAAGAGAATTCGGATGGACTTGAGCATCACTCTGCGTGAAAAGGTTTCCTCATAGTCGATCCCTTCTTTCTGAGTATAACCTTTCGCCACAAGCCTTGCCTTGAAGGTTTCCACCTTCCCGCCCGGTCCTCTTTTTCTCTTGTATACCCACTTGCAACCAATGGGTTTGACCCCATTAAGTGGTTCGACTAGCTCCCCACACTGTTATGATCCATAGAACCCATTTCAAACTTTCATTGCTTTTTACCAAGAAACCAGATCCTTGTCTTGGATTGCCTCATCATATGTCCATGGGTGCGATCTGTCTTGTCAGGAATCAAGTCCGAGGACTCTCCTATCCCCATGAATCTCGGGCTGTCTCACAACTCTCCCACTTCTGACGAGGTTCCGATTGTGAAAGTGTGTCGTTTGGTATGTCATCTTGTGGGTTATAAATGAGGTTAGCCCCTTAGCTCATTTAAGGTAATCTCACTGGTCTCCTTTCGTTCATATAGTCTTCTTCCAAAAATCTAAAGTGGGTGCTTATTAACCACCTTTTGATCATCGAGACCATAGAACATACACCCTTTTGTTCCCTCGGGGTATCCTATAAACAACCTTAATTCTGATCGAGGATCCAATTTTCCGGCTTCCTTGTCCAACACGTAGGCCGGACACCCCCAAATTCTCATGTGTCTCAAACTGGGCTTGCGCCCGGTCCATAATTCTTTAGGAGTTTTGGGAACCGATTTGGATGGCACCAAGTTCAGAATGTAAGCTGCTATTTCCAAGGCGTGACCCCAGAACGACTTGGGTAGATCCGCATAACTCATCACTGATCTAACCATTTCTAAAAGAGTTATGTTTCTTCGCTCTGCAACCCCGTTTGTTGAGGGGTTTCGGGTGCAGTTAGCTGGGATACAATCCCTTCATCTCACAAGTAGTTCAAAAACTCATTGCTGAGGTACTCGCCTCCACGATCGGATCGTAGACACTTGATACGTTTTTCCCTATGATTCTCTGCTTGAGCCTTAAATTCTTTGAATTTGTCAAAGGTCTCAGATTTATGCTTCATAAGGAAAATATAGTCGTATCTTGAGTAGTCATCAATAAAAGTGACCTAAATACTCATAACCTCATCTTGCTTTGATTGACATTGGACCACATACGCCCCGTGTGAACGATTTCTAACACTTCTTTCGCTCTATTCCTGGCTCAATGCCCTCTTGGTCATTTTACCCTCCAAACATGATTCTGCTGTGTTGGGATTGGTTCAACTTGGAGAGACTCCGGTGAACCGCCTTCTACCAACCTTTGGATCCTTTTTTGATTAATATGTCACAATCTAAGATGCCATAGAAGTGTCTCGCTCACGCCCGATGAACATTTTCTTTTATCGGAAATAGTTGATGTGTTATAGGATGCATTTCATGAGTGGTGTGTGCGATTAATTGTATAAAGATTATTCAACAACGCTCCATGACAGATAAATTTATCATAAAGTTTAAATGGTAACAACTTTATCAAAAGTAACCGAATATCCATCAATATAAAGTTTAGAAACCGAAATTAAATTCTTTTTCTAAAAAGTAGGAACGTAAAGAACATCTCTCAAAATTAAAATTATGTCTTCAAAAGACAGGCACTTCTCCCATCGCTCCAATTTGTCACTCAGAAGCATCGCCCAAAGTGTGATGAGGATCTCACTCCCACTAAGTTCGGGTCACCTTTGAACCCGTGAAGCAAACATGATCGATGGATCCCAGATCAACTACCCACTAATGAGAAGTATACGCCGCTAAACAAGTTTCAACAACTAAAGCGTGAGAATTACCTTTCTTTCCCGCCCTTTTGGGGTTGGAGAACCAAACCTCCATTGTCCTTACCGTTGTTGAAGCACTTCCTCTTTGAATTTTCCTCGACAACACAAGCATTCTCATCTTACCATCGCCCTTGGCAAATGCTTGAGTTTTATTGCTTATGGCTTTTGGTTCTTCTTCTTCTTGCCTACCCCTCGCCTAGAAGATGAAGATGGACCACTTGCCGCTCAAAGCTTGAGTTTGGTGCCCCATCAACATCTCCGCCGAGACCAAAGCTTGCAACAAATCGCCTAGCGAGGCCAAAATGCTCAAAAAACTTTTGGGCAGAGAGTGAAGTACCAAATTCATCTAAGTCTTGATTATAATCTGCGACTCGTGAACCTCAAGTTTGTTCAGATGGGCCATCAATTTTGAGGACGTAATCCCTTACGGGTTTGCCTCCTCCACCATTTTCAAAGAATGACATCTCTTCAAGGTGATCCGACGAGTCCCGTGATTTTTGACTCGTCGGTTGGCTCATCCGATTTTTGGTGTGTCAAGAATCCAACCCGCAAGTAAGAAGTTAGGACAATTATAATTTTTCGTTTTCCAATCAATATAGTTTCCATACTTATTCTATTGATTTTAAGTATAATAGCGTGGATTAAAAGGTTACGACATCTCGAATAAATAAATAACTATATGCATAAGCACAAATATATCACAAGGTTCGATCACATGCATCATATTAAAATCTAAAAAAATATATGAACATGCATCAGCCCAACATTCAAAAACAGTTTAAATAAGCCACGTGGGGTGGGTCATTATTTAAACACATTCAAGCAAGGTGTTACAAAACAAGAACAAAGCATAAACCTTTAATATCCAGACATTAATAGTTGGCTCCCACTTGACCAATATAAAATTTGGACAGGACTTCGGGAGTATATGCATATCAATTTTATACCTAAGTAATAACCATGATTAAATATGTAATTATTATTTCTTTGAACGAGCCTCGTGGGGAGGGTCATCGCCGCCACTAGTAATAGTCCACAATCATCCATTTGGAATTTATTCATGTGAAATCTATCTTTTGACCGTCTCCGTGGGGGAATTTCTCCAAAAGAATTCACAAATAAATAAATCATGGAGGTCAAAATTAATTTAATTTTATTATTCGTAATAAAATTGTCAATTAACCGTTTAAGCATACTTAGTAATTTTCGAAAAGTGAGATTTTTCAAAATATTTTTCATGCATCGTAAATTTAAACACAATTTAAATAAGCATAAAATAATGCATAAACATCAAAACAAAATTAAACACATTGGGCACATATATTCAATTGTCACTAAGTTAATTTTTGTCATGTCTTCGATCTTGAGAAATCGTCTTCTTCGCTTTCATTGTTCGCCTCGAAAGGTTCGCCACGCCAGTGATGTCATCGATCACCATGGCCTGAGTGCTAACCTAACCTCCGCTTGTCGAAAGGGCGTCTTTGGCGTGCCTTCAGTGCGCGTCTGCCGCGTGATCTCGCTTTCAGCGACCCTCGGCGGATCTCTTTGCGCATTCCCCATATCCAATCCGCCTAGGCCTCACTTTGCATCGCGTGTCTTTGGCCAGCCCGCGTCTTTGCCCGTCGCGTCACGGTCTTTGCGCCCGTGGCCCCATTAGGATCATTTTGGGCGCGATCCTTTTAATTCTCAACCTTGCCCCACGCCCTTGCGCCAGCGCCGATTCCGCGATCCGGTCTTTAATTTTCGTCTTGCTCATCGATAAATAAATAAATAAATAAACTGAGATCAGAGCCTAGTCCTATTACATTGAGCAGAATCAAACAAATCCTAATCTACTCGTGGATTTTCTCGCGAGGCAAAACTAATTCGAGCGAGTCGAGATTAAAAACCACAATTTATATGCATGCATAAATATAAACATTCATCAAATACCATAACAATTGGATACCGCAAAAAAGATCTAGAATTCTACTATCCAATTTTAAATTTAATGAAAACTAATTAAATTCTAATTTAAAACTCAGAGTCTAAATCGAGGCTCGATACCGCTTGTTGGGGAATTAATTGCCCGGATCTATTCGTGATGAATATTTAAATACAAATTTAATTCTAACAATTATTACTAGCATGAATTAATCCTATATTAATTCAAATAATAATTCAACAACAAATCATGATATAAAAAAGTTCACATAAATCCCACGACATGAATGAATTCTGGGGTTTATGTGAACTAACCTCTCGGAGTGACAACCGTTGAGAAGATGGATCCCGCTCACACTAACACACCAAAAAGTCTTCTCAAGTATTCCTCGCCTTGTTCAACAATCCAGTAAGGGTGGAAGGAATTCATGCGAACAATTTAACAAAAGGAAAAATAAAATTATGTTGCACCACCTTTGTGGATTTCTAATTTTTTCCAACACATGGAATTGCACACTCACAATTGATGCTTTTCGAAAATACACAATCTGTCGACGTTTCAAAATATTTGATATTTTATCGACTCTGATATTTTTCCGAAAAACCAATTTTTTTGTTCCCCTGGGGATGAAACATTCATCCCCTATTTATAATGAGGGGTTGGTCGAAATTTTAGGTGGAAATAAAGATGGGAATTTTTTTTTCTTGATCTCCAAGAAATCTTGAATATATCTCATATATTCTTTTCTCCATAATTAAATATTCCACAAAAATCACAACTCCTCTTGTTATGGTATTTTTCGAAAAATAAGGAGTAGGAATCCAAGATTTTGATCTTCTTGAATTTATGAGATATTCTTGTATTCCAAGAATACATATCTTCCATAATATATTTTCAAGAAAATCAAGAAAATCTTTCCTCTCCTTATTTATTCATAAATTTCGAAATATGCTTAATAAATAAACAAGTGGGAGATTTCTTGAATTTAATGAGATAATCTTGTATTCCAAGAATACTTATCTACATTCTATAACAAAATTCAAAGAAAATCTTTCTCCCTCTTTTATTTATTATTTTCGAAACTTTTAGGAAAATTAGGCAACAATAATTTATTTTATTTTAAACACATTTTTGATTCATACATGGACATTATGTTTGGGCTACTTGAGGGCCTTTAGGAGAATTAAGATTGGACCTTCTAATGGACTTTGAATATCTAATATTGAGCCACAATATTATTCAAGCCCATAAATATTAATTAATCCCACTACATAATTATTATTGCACTATCCATCTTAACTCATATTACTGTTAATATGGCTCCCGGTTATTATTTCCTGTGTTTAAGATTATCTAGCCCATTAATTAATTCAAGCCACTGAAATAGTTTTCCATTAATTAATATCTTTTGTCCTTGGTTAAGGAACGATTCAACATTATTATCCATACCGGAAACTAGTTCCACTTGCAAGATTTGGTATGATAAATCTTATGAACCTCCTAAGGGGGCAAATCAAACAAGCAAATTTTGCACACGATTCTTCAGATAAATCTTAGCAATCGTGATGTGACCAATAATATTGCCCAAGATATAAAGTATTGAATCTCGTTGATTCTCTACCCGTAATAAGTCAAAACAATGATTACTAACCACACGCCGATCCTATTCAAGGGGACGAAGATTAAGAAATAACGAACTGATCGAGGTCTAATTCTTCCTAGTTCAAGGTCAAGAATTTATCCCTCAGTATGTCCTATTCATTCATCGATCGTCATGCACTAGTGTAATCTCTTGGTCAAGACAAGTCAATCCGGAGCCTTTACACTTCAACATTTCACGATGGATTGTTCATTTCCATCTAGGTCGTGAATGGTGTACTTTTGGTTACAAGGAACTGTTAATTTAATCTTTTATGATCTGGTATCACTAAATTAATTACAATGTAACACGTACTATTTATTGAACAGCTTATGCAAAGAAATATAATTCTTGGTTTTGGGATTCGCTCGGTTTCACGATTCTTCATTTTGGGAGTGCGAGCGTATTTCTCCGAAAACTGAGTGAGGAAGGAGTGGGCTATTATTGGAATTTTCAGGGGAGGTGTATTAATTTGAAAGGTGTACTTACTTGAAACTAAACTGGCGGTGTCAATAATTGTGGCCATTTTTTAATCGTTGACTTGAACTGTTTTTCTACTTGAAAAGCCCAAAATGACCGGCCCAGTTAGATAAAGCATTTTGCTAAATGGAGTTGTTGAACTTTTCAGCAAGAATTGCTTCAACGTTTTGATAATTTTTCTCCTTTCAATCCCGCGGTTTCCTCCCCCAACTTCTCTATATGTTCTTTCAATTAGTATTAATAAATAAACGGTACGTGTATTATTATGCTAATCACCAGTTGTCCTGCTGCAATTGCTGATAAAAGAGACAGCTCTCCCGCCAGAACAGACCCGGCAACAATGGTGGCCAGTAGTCTGGAATTGGCCCCAGGAACATCCTTACTTGCTCCCTTTATGGAAGGCATGGTGACCGAGATGTGAAGGTCCGTCGGAACTCATGTACCCGCCTTAGCGGCCATCGTCTTTAATTGAATTGCTTCCACCCCTAAGAAATCCTCATGCATCCTAGTTTTTGCTGCCGTTTTATTATATTATGCGTTTATTATATTAATTAATAGTTAAACTAGTACTCCAACTACAATTTTCAAATAATTTCACAAAACGAGTACCAATTTCCTGGAAGTCCACACACGAAAAATGATATCCTAATTAATTTGTTGTTTTGTGGTGGAGTAAAATAGGCCAGTATTCGTTTTCATATTTTCCAATTTTAATCTAAAATAACCAATATTATCGCCAAAGTGACAAAATTTGAAAATGTAACAATAATACATGTCTAAAAATTGAGCAAAACCAAAATTAACTTATCTCACGCACAGAGGAACTAGTTTGGCTCTTTTACATTTCTACATTACCACTTCAGAATTCAGAAATTCCAATCCCACAAGCACCACCCTCAACATTTGATTACATTCTCAATAAATTATCTCAACAGATGATCCGGATGCCGCAACAAAGTTATAAACGAAAAATTTTGATTATCCAGATAATGGTACACTCCACCTAAATCTAGGCTCATTAAAAGAACAAAAAAAATTGGACCTTGGGCGATGAAGGCAAAATCATCTTTCCTATTATTCTCACTCATAGGGGGGTCGAGATTAGCAAACACATATACTTCAGTTAGAAACAGTCACAGTTCCAGCCGATTCCAGGGTAGTATTATCCTCCTTATTGAGTGATTCCCATTCAACTTGTCGAAGAATTTTGAACCTCTCATCCAATGACACAAACCCGGACTCTGGTGTTACCACACCGCATTTTCCAGCTTTATAAACCAGTAAAGTACCAGCTCCCATTTCAGGACCATGGAGCTTTCCCGTTAGCAAAACCCGGAGGGGCATGAAAAGAGACTTTCCCTAGATAAGAAATTGCAATAAATAAATTAAGAGGGAAAAAAAAATTAAGTTTAAGTTGGGTATATATGCAATGGCCCCCAAAATCTAAGCAAATGCCTAGTGGTTTACTCAAAGATTTTGGGGGTGCAAATATCCTCGACCATTTAGTTCTACCATTTTTCTTTTGTGAAAAGTGAAAACTAACCTTGCGCTTCAGTGATTTACCAAAACTCTTCATCCACTTCTGCCATTCAGCACTACCTTCTTCGAGAGCTTTAGTTAAGTCACCGCTGTCGTAGGCAGTTAGCAAACTGGCAGCAACTTCTGACAGCTTATCTTCTAATACAGGTTTACCTTCAGGACTGCCAAAAAGAAAAACAGTAAGAACAAATAAATACAAGTTCTTTCAAACACACGAGTGTCAATTATTGCAGAAATGCACATCGCCTAATCCTCCCCTTCATCAGTAAAGTAACTCGGTTGTAACTAGCTAAAGGAAACGCATTTTCAGGTGCACTGAACCACTGGACCAACCAAATTTTCATACTTTAGTCTAGAAAATAGTAAATACTATGCTGGAGCAGTGATTTGTATTGTGCAGTATAAGTAATTATAAGCTCTTTACTGAAATATTAGTCAAATTTTTGCTAGTCCATTACTTTGTGCACAAAAATGAGGTATTACAAGTTTCCTTTTGCAAATTAATTTTAAAGTGATTTAAACATTTTATGTGTAGTTAGAACATTCTGCATTTTAGCACTTTGATTGTCAATCATAGTATAAAAGGTATTTCATGCATGGTTATCTGCTACTTCTTACAGACAATCCCACTTATGTAAAATGCCCTATAAAATACCATTGATGATGAACATATATCTGAACCAGAATAACTTGGATATGCAGAGTAATAGATAGTAAAGTTCATATGATTTTAAATCAAAAGAAACTAGATTTAAGTGGACATGATGGAAAGGAAATAAATCAACATAATAAGAGGTACCAAATTACCTAGAGAGTGTTGAATATAAAGGATAAGAAAGAAGGGTTTTAAGAGCATTGTCAGCATCTGTGATCAAGTCAATTCCATCCTTTAACAGCTGGACAGCATCCTGATCATAGATTAACAATGGCATATGATAAGACCAATGAAATGCAATAAAAAGAAAAATCATATCAAGAGCTTTATACAATTGATTTGCTACAATAATTGCCACTATCAAGTATTTAGCTGCTAAAAAGCACAAAAGAAACTATGTGTGTGAAATTTCAGGCATGGACAGACACCAAATTTTAATGAGGCATGAGAAAAGGGATCATTAAGACAATTGTATCGAAAAACAATACGTCAGATAATGCTTCTACAATAACAAGTGTAAAATAAATGGCAAAAAAAGTTATACCTCTATAAAACTCCCTTCTGATTCTGTTACAATGCCAATGCTCTTCCAACGCTCACCAATAAGCCTGGTGTACTTTTCTGATGGAAGAGATCTCAAATGTTGACCATTCATCCACCTTGCATAATCAAAAGTATAAGTTGGAGATAAGCATTAATAGTCCACTGAGACTTGGGCTCTATTTCTCATGGCTTGTACTTTTGAAGAAGTAATTCAAATGCACTTGTGGAAAATTTGCTGAGTAGTCATAATGTGTAGTGTATGGAAGTAGAAGCTTAAAGCCAGAAAAAACAGAAAGTGTTTGGCGGAAAATCACTTCCAACTTATTTGTTGAAAAAAATATATATATACTTGTTTAAAATAATGCCAGAATCACTCAAAAGCCCCCCTTCCCCTACTTTATTATTTTGGCTTCCAGCTACTTATTATCATGCAGAATCACCACATTGCAAACACCACGAGCTGAAGTCTCTCGCAAACATTCCCTAATAATTCTTTGCTAGGAAATGGAACTACTACCACAAAGGCCACAGCAACAAGAACAAGCAATTCTATATGAGACCTAATTGTCATGTTTCTGTGCACAATATAAAGAACAACTAGGTAAACTTGGCTAAATCAAATCACTGCTACCTTAACTTGGTAGAATCAAAAACAGCTCCACTCTTATTTACACGCTCAATTGTGAATTTATCAACTGCACCAAGTAAGAAAATTGATGTCATGACTATAATGATATCAAACATCTTAAACTGCAATTAACATTGCATAAACATGTCAAATAAGAAGATTAACTAACCTAGTTGGTCAAGGGTGAAAAATTCATTCTCAGTACCATCACCCCAACCCAATAATGCAAGATAGTTTGTCATTGCTTGAGGAAGAAAACCCTTCTCCTTGAACTGCCATAGGTAATTTTCAGTAAGAAGGAAGTTAGTACAGGAAAAGATTGAAGGTAAATTCAATAGCAGAGTAAAACAAAAGGTCGTTTTTCTCAAAACCCAGATTTGCAAATTCTTTAGTTAAGTCTATCCTAACTGCAGGAAAGGGAAAAACAAAAGAGTTGATGCAAATTATGCAATCCTGGATTACCTGACCCACTGAAGTTGCCCCGTGCCTTTTTGAGAGTTTGCTCTTATCAGGTGCCAGAATCAAAGAAACGTGTGCAAATTTAGGCATTGGGAGTCCCAGAGCCTGGTTTTGGATTAAATGTTTCTTTGTTAGTTTTATCCACAGTCAAGCGAAAATCTCTTTGAAGGAGAAAAGTATAGCTCAATCAAGCGAAAATCTCTAATGGTACCTTATATATCAAAGCTTGCCTTAAAGTATTTGGCAAGTGCTCCTCTGCTCTGAAACATGAAATCAAGGTATAACACCAACCCCATAGACAACCATTAATGGAAAAACAAGTAGCATGCTGTACTCACCTAATAACATGTGAAATAGCCATGGTTGCATCATCAACAGTTACACAAAAATTATAAACAGGTTGCCCGTTACTTCTCATAATTACAAAATCTCCAAGTGTGTCGTAATTCCAGCTTACCTACATGACACTATCAAGAAAGTTAGTAAGAGACAGAGAGCAGGTTCAGATCTCTGTCACAAGTATCAATACCACTAGTTTGACAACCAATCCTAGGACAGACTGTGATGAATAAATTCTCATGTTCAAAAAAAAAAAAAAAATATTCCATGGCTATGCCAAAACTAGTAATTAAGTCCAAAACTATTATCTCCACATATATAAATCTCATATGTTATCGGATGATATTCATACACGAGGTATTGCCAACAACTTAACGGGGTTGTCTCATTTTCCAACAATGCAAGTTTAGACTTATGCATAAACATTGATCTTCACTTCCTCCATTTTTGTTAGTAACAGAAAGAATTATGTACAAGCAGGATGATTGTAAATAGGCCACTTTACTGCGAACTGTTGCAATATGGTTTACACAGTAATCCCATATATAGACGAACATCAAAATAAGCTACTTGTTTGAAACTGCTTCCCTAATTGGCTAAATTTCTTTCAAACATGCAGATGTGAAATCATTATCTATACTATAATACATATGAAGTATGTGGCAGAACTTCGTATAGTGACTAAATTTATGGTCCAGAAAAAATTCTTCTTTCACAACCCCATAATCAGAAATATGATCCATTTGTACTACAAACATCAGAAGACCACAACAAGCCTACAGGCTTGAAATGTAAAAACAAATATTTCGGGCCATGGTCCATGCTTCTATATGCTGTGTTCTTTTTCAGGAGACAATATTGGTACTGTTTATGCTCATTCAAATATTTGAGCAACAAAGTTGCAGGCACTGCCTGGATGCACATTCACGGAACGGTAACTGACATATCCAAGTCTGCATAGATAAACACTCTAGTATAGCTTCACACGGATTATAAAATAATTTATTCAAGTATTCCACAACATTTTATTTATTACATGACTTCATGCAAAGTATCTCAGATTTAGGAGACACTTCAACCACTATCTAACCAATGCAGCTCATTGATCACTAGTCAATACGAGTATATATATCTCTTAATATGTGTAGCATAAACTCTTGTCCACAAAAATTCACATCCTGAGAAATAATCAGGAATTGTAACAGTGATCTGGCTCCACAGTAATACCTATACTGTACTTGATAGGGGCCATCTAAGCTTGTGAATGGATAAATCTATCAGCTTAAATTATCTAAAACAAAACAGTAAAAATGCACACTGGAAAGCCAGCAAGCCATACCTCACCACGAATAAGATCATCAATTTTCAAACTTCCTGTCTTAGGAACTCTAAATCGATAAGTGTAAGGTGTTCCCTTCTCCAGCTCTTCTTGCACTTGCACATCTGTTGTACTGGCCCACGAGCCATAGTACACAGGAGGCAGCTGTTTCAGCTTTGCAATTTCCTTCATCTTTTCCAACTCCTAGTATAATTGTCACAGCTTCAGACAAGCCAACAAAAGAAAAATGATAAAACTGAAAAACAACGAGGGGAAGGATCAAAGGAGTACATGAAACTTAAAAATGTAAATCAGTAGGACTGACGTCTGTAGTCAATGAAGAAATCAGCCATGATGCAAAACTCAAGAGTAACCAAAATCATAGTAGGGAAACCGAGAGTACTTCAAAAGTACAAGTCACGGTATACAACCGAGTTGGTATAAAAATACTAAAATGCACTCAACAATGATAAACCAAGTATCCAAAGCATAGTAACCATCATTTGCACATGCCGAGTAGCCATATTCACAAGCATATTCATAATTATTTCAGCATCATCCCATTCTCGTAGAGAAGAAAACTTTATAAGTGTCTGAGCTCAAAGAGAATTCGGCAGCTTTCAACTCCATTAACAACGAAAAGTCAAATATTCGGAGTATGCTTACCTCGCTTGTGCAGAAACAGCGATAAACTTGGCCAGTTTGCATGAGCTTATCGGCATACTCTTTGTAGAGTGCATTTCTTTCCGATTGCCGATATGGACCATAGTTTCCACCTATACCGGGGCCTATACATCAAATCCATAACACAAACATAAGAATTTGACGAAATAAACACTCAAATTATATAGCAAAAGGACTCAATAGTTTGAAAAGGTTACCTTCATCCCAATTGAGACCAAGCCACGAAAGATCGCGAAGCACGGAGTCCTCGGACTCCTTAGTGGATCTCTCTAAATCAGTATCTCCAATTCGGAGCACAAATTTTCCGCCCTTGGACCTGGCGAACAAATAGTTGAACAGTGCAGTGCGCGCACCGCCGACGTGGAGGTTTCCGGTGGGGGAAGGCGCGAACCGCACTCTGACGGCGTCTGTTGACGGCGGCGGTGAGGATGATGCTGAAACTCTGAAGCTTCTAACAATTCTTCCCCGGAAAAGCTGCATAGAGGGAGCTAATTCTGGTACTGCGCGAATCCGAATTCCAGCGGGTGCCCCGACTAAACAACCCATTTTGGAGGAAATGGATTGGAGTGGCTTCTTCTGTTTGAAAAATGGAAATGGATAGCAATTAACAGTGGTAAAAGATGAACATGATGGCTTGTACCTAAAAAACAAAACGAAAGATTAGCAGATTAGATGACGTTCCACATGGGCCTAACCCCGAGTTTCAGCCCATTCTGGCTCATGACATGCATTTAATTTGTGATAATTCCATATAGATAAAACTTAAAAGAAGTACTACAACTAATAAAAATAAAAATCATATAAAAATCGATAATTGGCATGTATGATATGATTATGAAATATTAGGGCAATGTACAATAGCAAATTATTTTATGATGCCATTGGATCTAAGCTATGTTTTTTTTTTAATCCACAATATTAAAAAAAAAAGATTTAATTTTCATAGCTTAAAACACTTTTTTTTATGTATTAAAGTTTTTCATCGATTACGGCTACTGTGTCAACTCGCAACTACACAACTTAAATGTGTTTGATCATTAGCTCTTAAATGAGCCGAGCCGAGCCGAGTTGAACAAGCAAGT
This sequence comes from Stenogyne calaminthoides, assembly GCA_037126765.1. Classification (NCBI taxonomy): domain Eukaryota; kingdom Viridiplantae; phylum Streptophyta; class Magnoliopsida; order Lamiales; family Lamiaceae; genus Stenogyne; species Stenogyne calaminthoides. The sequence goes on from JBBCBC010000018.1 coordinate 36,112,902, forward strand.
GTTCAAACTTATTTGAAATGTCAACGAGCTTTGAAATTTATACTTTAACTTGTTTGATAAGTAATCAAATCGAGCTCGAACGAGTCTTAATCGAGCCAAACACGAGTCGAGTTCGAATAGTTTGATAATTTTACACTTATTTAAATTTATTTTTTCTTATCGAGTTTAAGACAAGATTCAAACTTTACCCAACATAAAAATATATCCAAGGTTGTTCGATATCAATATCGAATCAATCGCACCTGATCTTTTACTGAACGGTCTCAAATAAAGTATCAATAACTTAATTTGATTTTCAGCACTATGATCGTTACAATTTTCCCTCCTTTTTCAATGACATGTCCCAGCCTTTGATGGGCTCTCCACCAGGGATTTAATTGAACTGAATGAGCCGGCCCACTTTAGGATAAGGCAGCAGCCCAAGTACCAAAGCCCAAATCTGATTGAATCTTTTGTTGTTTTTCAGTTATCTTAGCGACGATTTCCGGTGCGATGCCCCTGAAACGTCAATCCTCCCACCGGAATGTGACTGCAGATTATTGAGAATCGACTAACAGGTACAATACGCCTTCTTTAATTCTTATGCAGTATAATTCATACTCGCTTCCCACATCCGTAGAATCCATACTCGCTCCCCACTTCCATAGAATCCATACAAGTGCCTCCAATTTCCATATCCAATAGGAAATTATTTGAAGAAGTGCCTCCAATGAGCTGTTTTACTCACATAAACCTAGTGGGAGTGGAAGTACTCCACCTAAATCGAATGAAATATGGCTCTGGGAGCAGAATGATGATGATTACGATGAGAGATCGGAGTAAAAATAGAAAGCCCCTTCAGAAGGGGAGAAGTCTCAGCATTGAGGCTATCCAAACAGTTCAAGCATTGAAGCGAGCTTCGAAGAGCGCAGATGTGTCACTGGAACAAGTGTACAATAGCAAATTCAGGCGGTTACTAAAATTTGATATGATTGCTGTTCTTCGTGAACTCATTCGCCAGAACCAGTGTCTATTGGCCCTAAAGGTTTCCGCTCTCTGCCACTTTGTAATTTTTGTTCTTTTTCATCACACTGTTTGATAATAGTAATAAATTGGCTGCACATTTAACTGGAGAACGCGGTATGAATTAGTTTTTCAATTGAAATGTGTTTTTCTTATTTTTCCTTTAAAGAATTGCAGATGCTGTGTATACTCTCTCTTGTTTCTGCATTTCTATGCTCTCTTGTTTTACTTATGCTTTTACTACCCTTCAACAGACATTGAAACGATCTGGTTGCCTTGGCCCGATAATCACAAATATAACTACGCAATTCTGACAATGCTAGTTTGACAAAATAAGTTTCTCATAGCAACTCATACAATCAGGAAGACAATTATGGTTATAAAGATATTCTAAACACGGCATGCTCAGGATATATTTTTTTAATCATCTATTCCAATTTTTTAAAAAATGGAGGCATTATGTCTTTTCTGCAAGTGTAGTTGCTGAATCTCTGTTTTTGATATGGTGTCTTGTCCAGGTGTTTGAGGATGTAAGGAAAGAGGAGTGGTACAGGCCTCAGCTATTGCTTTATGCTGAAATGGTTGCAGCTCTGGGGAGCAATGGATTGCTTGATAATGTCAAACTACTTATCATGGAACTCAAAGCAGAAACTAATGTAACTCCGGATCTTAAGGGTTTTAACACTTTGCTTGAGAGCTTAATGGGTTCAAATCTCACTGGATTAGCTGTGGAGTGTTATTACTTGATGAGATCAGTATCATGTGACCCAGATAGGCAGACATTTAAAATACTAATAGAAGGTTTAACGTCGAAAGAAGAAATGGAGATTTTAGCTGTTATTCAACAGGAAGCTCGTGAATTTTATGGCCCCTTTTGGGATTTCTTAGATGAGGAAGAAACTGAGATGATTTCAAAATGTAAGTACTGAACAGTCCAACTATTATTTACTGACATTATGTCATAAACTCTTGAACTTTATAATTGGGGCTGTCTTGTGATGCACATATTCTGAATGTTGAATTTTCTCTTGCTAATTGATATTTCATCTCTTGTTCTTTCATCTAATCCGTGTGAAATGAAATATGAGATGAACCAGGGGACCCAAACTATGTTTTGCACCAGTGCAATTACTCCTGATGTATGCACACTGATAATTTGTTTCACTTTCCTGGAATTTGATTAGCAAAATGGTTTTTGTTTTGTGGCATGTCCGACTTTTGTTTATTGATTTGGTGGACTAATTCTTGTTTTAATAGAGAGGTACACAATAACCAAGCATAGTGGTGATGTACTTAAACTGAAGTTATTTTATGTATTGCAATTCAATTGACTCATGTTGCTCAACAAATTTCTTATTGTCAGTAAACTAATTTAACATGCATTCTTTGGTTGTTGGCTAACATGTTATCTGCAGTAGCTATTCAGTAATCCAATTGATAACTTCACACAAGTGTACACACTTGCATAGGGTAATACATAGGATTGAATCATCTGAAAGAATTGTAGGTGATTTTTTTATGAAATTCAACTGAAGTCTAATGTGTTGGAGAGTAGTGTTTTTACTCTTATCAACCCATCATTCTTATACTATATCATTCTAATGTCTTATGCAATAGATTTCATTCAAAATTACAGGTTATTGCCTGCATACTCATTTCATTCTGAAGAATGCTAAAACTGTTTGCCTTGGAATGTCTGACCAAACCTCCAGTTTTCTGGTGCAACATTGTAAGATGCTAGTGTTCTTCCACTAGCCATAGTCACTTCGAATGATAGAGGTTGACCTGCGAGGTTGATGTTGCATTGCCAATTTTGCCCCCAGTTCCTTCCCAATGGAATCCATCCGGTCCTTGACCCCTTCACTTTTACTGCAACAACTTCTCCATCCAACCCCACATTGCTGATTAACACTTGCATGAAATAAGCACTGCCCTTGATTGTGAATCGAATTCCACCATTTCTTTCACATGTCACCCTACACATGCAGGTTTAGTTATTCAATTCATAAGTGTCGTATCATATATTATTAGACTGATTAGTAGCTCATAATAATAAAAATGCAAAATAAGCTTATTTAATTTTTAACAGTATCAGTTGTGTCATTAAAAGGTTTTAGTTGTTTTACTATAAAGTATTAGTTGCAAAACAGGTGCAGGGTAAAACTGTTTTACGTAAGACCAACTCATACATTGATAATTACTAAGTTTGATACTTGAACTACCTTCTATACTGGATTTGAATTACTTCAGCTTTTAGGTGAGCAATCAGAGAAAACGACAACTCTGGTATCTGAAAGTGGGCTCTCGGAAAGTTGCACCACCCGCCTTTATCAGCAGGCATGCCATAGTTGGGCGCGCAATAATCGGTAGCAGTAAGAGCAATAGGCAGGCCTCCCTGCAGGCACCATTGATCAACACATCTTACTTCAAAGCAAGCACCACAGGTACTTCCTCTATCGAATAACATTGCACTTAGTCCCACGCTGTACTTGCCGTATCTGGTTTTATGAAGGTCTCCGAAACCGCAGGCGCCCTCTACATGCATGCATTACAGATAAGATGAGTTCATTTTTCTAGTTTTGATTTTTCTTTTAAGCAGTGGTGAGAAATTACCAGTGACAATCGGGTCATAGGTGTCGTTGGAGTAGGTTGCGGTGGCCAATTTCCATTCCAAATCTTGTGCAGTGATGTTGATAATTGAAAGCAAGTAGCAGATGAGTTTAGTCTGAAGGTGGAGAGCATCCATTTGAACCCCAATCAAGTGCAGTAGATAAGTTTCATTCTTGATCTGTATATTATTAATGCTGCATCACTTTCCCTTTTAGTTCTTTGCCTTTTATTTTTCTATTAGGCATCTTTGCTGGAGGTGGTAGCTGAAATTCCTTTTCACTGGTTTGGCTACACTTTAATTGATGGTTTGATCTGAAGAAAAGTATGTAGCCTTATAAGCCGACATAATGTAAACAAAGCCTTTTTTTTGGACATAATTTTCTCTCTAGTGTTTACACTTTGGTAAAGAATAATTTATAAATGTGTGTGTTTTTAAGGGTGAAACTTTGCCTGGGTGTTTGCAAACTTAAGTGGAGGGCGTAGAATCATTCTTTTGAATTTGTCCCTTCACAGGTTATTTACAGAATACAACTAAACAACGTTGTTACGTAGATTTTATGGTCTTTAAACAGTAAAGTTAAACTGGCAATTTATAATTGAAAGACTGGACAGTCGGTGCAAGCATTGTTTCATGCTCTGCTGTGACGTTATCATTACATGTTACACTCATTTCAATAACATTATTGATATGACAGGATGTATATTATAAGTATTATAGTATAATTTGCAACAAATAAATCCCTAAAAAAATAGAGGTTTGTGAGTATGGATGAGTGTACAATAATTGTACAGACTTTAAATTATTTTTTTTATCAACTCAAAAACTTAAAATATGATCCATCTGTGATTTTGTTTTTGTTTAGTGGGAGGATTGTTTATTAATATTAAAAGGGGAAAGTTGATTTTTTGTTAAGAGTGATTTGGTCATTTATGAAGAATAAGACAAAACACAAAAGGTAGATATTTGGTATGCACATTCTATAACTTTGATTATTTCGGTTAAAAGATTGATATACAAATTTTTTTGTAAGAAATAGTATATCAAAATTTCGACGTGGCGCATCAGAAGATTAAATGCTCCATTGTAGATCCTCTTATTATTAGTTCTAAAATCTGGACTTCGTTATATATTTTATAGAAGAAATGGGTGTAATTGTAAATAATTAATACATGGCAAAATGCATTTTTAGGTCCCTAAATTATTTTTTTTTTTTTTTAAAGGTCCTAAATTATTTTTTTGTTTTAAGAAGTTCTTGAACTAATAACTTTTATTTTGAAAGTTCCTTAAACTATTTTTTTGTTTAGTGAAGTCCTTAAAACTATTAATTTTTGTTTTACACAGTCCTTCTTAATTATATTTTTTTAATAATCTAACAGATTCGTCAAGTAAATACGCACATCATTATTCTCAAAATTGTCAATATTGACCATTGTTTTACTTAGTGGTTCTGTTAGATTAGTTAGAAAATTCCATCTAGAATGATTGTTTGAAATAAAAATCAATAGTTTAGGGACTTCATTAAAAAAAAAAACAATTTAGGGACCTTTTAAAATAAAATTTAATAGTTCAAAGACTTGTTAAAACAAAAAATTAATTTAAGGACCTTTCGAAACAAAAAATAATAGTTTAAGGAAGGTGCATTTTGCCTTAATACTTCTCCGGCCATCTATTCTATTTATGTGTTTTTGGTCATTAGTTTTAAGAAAAAAAAAATGGAAATTTATAAAATAAGAATATTATGGGGTAATTGTGAGATCCATTTATAAATAAAATATTTTTTATAATTGAAATACAATAATAATTGAAATAATTAAATTATAATTGAAGAATAAAGATAAAAGATAGAATGTTTGCTTTCATAAAAAGTAGGATAAATTGCAAAAATAGGACTTATATTTGCCCCTTATTGCATTTTAAGAACCCAATTTTTAGACTTTTGCAAGGTAGGTACTTAATTATCAATTTGTTGCAAAAAAAGGACTCGGACAATTTTAAGACAAAAAAAATTATATTTCCACATATTTGTTATATACCACTTTATAAAAAATAATGATATTTCCAAAAAAAATAAAAATTATAATAAATGCTAATAATGAGTTAATGACTACTATTTTTTTTAAAAAAAAAAACATAAATAAATTTATTAAATACAACGAGCACAAATACTCAAACAATTACAGACAAAACCTTACAGTAGAAAATATCGAATAAGTAGTTCGAAGAATTACAAAGAAGAACTACTAATTAATATTAAGTGGTATACCGTATCGTACCAAAAAATATTGATGCATATCATATACCGTACCAAATTTTTTTTATATTTAAAAATTCATATCGTTTTTGTATACCAAAATTCGGCATATATAAAATTTCGATAATAAAAAATATTTACGTACCGTACTGAAGTTTTCAGTATCTAAAAATTTCGATTGGTATCGATATATACTGTCACATACCGAAATTTTGATATACTATGTCATACCGAAATATCAGTATACATAATTTTTTTAACAAAATACCGATTTTTTTTGGTATCTTGAAATATCAAAATTTTAAAATGCATATTACCATATTTTACCGCAGTTCGCGGTATATTGAAAAAAACGACACTTTTGGTATTTTTCAATTTGATAAACGCAGTATACCGATTTTTTCATTAATTTTCCACCCCTAACCGTGAATATAAAAGAGTGAATTTTATAAAATAACACAAAAGTTGAGAACATATTTTTTTATTGTTGTAATATCTTGTTTTTTATTTAGGGTTGAGAACGAAATAAGTTAGATGCAAATTGGAAAAAAATAACTATTGTTTTACCATAAAACTGTTCGAGTCCTTTTATTGCAACAAATTGAAAGTTAAGTATCTACCCTGCAAAAGTTTAAAGTTAGGTCCTTAAAGTGCAATAAGAGGTAAAGATAAGCCCGATTTTTGTAATTTGCCCTAAAAAGTATAAGGAGTTTGACCAATCTCAGGATCACTGCCATAATGTTTTGTGCACTCGAACCCGCCCTTCCCCATGGACCCGCCAAGACTAACCCACCCCATTTAGTTTTGTATTATTTTAAAATTAATTTTAAAATTTAAAATATTTCATTTTGATATTTGAATAATTAAAAATTAAATAACGTTCAATATTTTTTCAATACTTAAAAACAACCTGTATAATCTAAGATTGATTTGCCGGGGTGGATTCCATAAAAATCACACTCACCCAAACCAAATTTGGTGTAAATAGAACAGGTTCAATGTGAGTTCGAATTTAAATCGCCCCACAACCATTTCTCTATATAAGTCGAGAAGCGATTATTTAGAAAGTGTTTGTAAATTCTATTCAAAATTTAAAACAATTTTTAAGACAAAATATAGTGTAAACAAGTTTGACGGTGAAACTGATTAAGAAGCGTGATTTATATTACTAAAGAATATTTGTAACTCGTGAAATTCATGAGCCAATGGGCAGCAGGCGTAGATGCAATTTTAGAAACCGAATCAATCACTCACCAATATAACCAAGAGCAGAGAAAGTGAGAAAACGCCAATTTGCATCTCGATCGGAGCGGAGCGATCGACGAAAATCAATACAACAACCAGAAGCAACAAATCATCCAATTTGCGAATAGATCCGAACAAGGAATAAAGGAATGGAGAGCACAGGCGAAATGGTGGCGCTACCAGTGTTGGTGGAGTCGAATTACAGGGCGTGTACCATTCCTTATCGATTTCCTTCCGATAATCCGAAGAAGGCAACCCCCACTGAACTCTCCTGGATCAATCTCTTCGCCAATTCCATCCCTTCTTTCCGGTTGAGTATCTTCTTCTTTCATTTATTTGCCCCTACTTTTTCAGTAATGATGAAATCCTCGTTATGTGTTTTTTCTTAATATCAAATGAATGCATTGCAGTAAACGTGCTGAGAGCGATGATACGGTTCCAGATGCTCCTGCTAGAGCTGAAAAGTTTGCTCAAAGGTACTTTATACCACTTCTCTTTGCTCCTCTTTGTCAATTCCTTCTTAGTTATTCATCCAATGTCATGCTCGATTGATGATTGATGATTGATGGTGTTTTAGTTTATTTCTTCATCCACTTCATGTTAATAGTTTATGTCGCTTCTTGGTTAACCCTCCACAGGTATGCAGAAATACTGGAGGATTTGAAGAAGGATCCCGAGAGTCATGGCGGCCCACCCGATTGCATTGTGCGTTCATCCGTCCGTTTAAATTAGAATTATCTTTTTATTGTTAGTTTGACAGGTTTAAATTTATGCTTTTCTACATTTGTTGTTTCAGCTTCTATGCCAGCTGCGAGAGCAAATCCTTCGAGAGTTAGGTTTCATGGATATATTCAAGAAGGTCAAGGTAAGCATTTATCTTCTCTCAGCTATCTTCATTTATTGATTCATTTAAATTTAAATTACTAGATTGATGCCACAAAGTAATTTCATAGATGTCTCGAGTCTTATAAGTAACAACTGCAATTTTGCATGAGGATCATATTATACTTTTGTGTTCCTAAAAAATATATTGTGGCGGAAGGAAGCCAATTCAAGAACTTACCAGAATGTATTATGACATTATCTCTCCCCTCTGTAACTGTGTACATCTACTCTATTTTTAGCTCATATGGTGCCTTTTTTTCCCCTGGGGATTGGGGGGAACAATAGCTTAGATATGACTTAGTGGCTTGACTTGAATTATTACAGGATGAAGAAAATGCCAAGGCTGTATCCTTATTTGAGGGTGTTTTGCGACATAATGATTCTATCCAAGATGAAACCGAGCGGGTTGAGAATTTGATTAAAGGGATATTTGCTGGTAACATATTTGATCTTGGGTCAGCTCAGGTACATTAATCTCTCCGTGGTGAATGAAATTTATGGACAACTAATTATCAGAGTATTGTCATATTATTTCTGCAATAAGACATGCTTGAGGAAATAATGTTGATCATAAATTTGGCTTCTTTATATTTGAGTGTATATTTTTCAACAGATCTCAGATAAAGCATTAATAAAATTTCATTTGTTTGGACTTCGGTGATGTTAATTCAAGTCTCTAGAGCAACACTGGCCAAAATCAACGTTCCATAATAATTGATAAAAAGAGCTTTGTGGATTGGTATTGTTAGAAACCAAAGTTTTCTCAATTGATGAACTTTAGCACTGTGGTTCAAATGACTTTCTCTAAAAACATAAAATGTTAGTGATTACGAAAAAAACTGCATTTTTTTAGTAATTCGGTGCTTCTAGTTTTTATTACAGAATTCTCAAATAATATATTTTAATATCAGTCTTTGTGAAACAAATTGCTTAACAAGACTTCCCTGTTTGTTGTGTTGCTCATGTCACTTATCTGACTGGGTTTCTGCATTTCATTTTTTCTGTTAAGTCTGGGGATTTTTTACTCTTAACTTTTGCCAGGAGCAATAGGCACTTTCCTCTTTTCAGAAAACTAATCTTTTGAAAGACTGAATCTTCTATTTGCTATATTCCTTTTCAAATTTTATCACAAATGTAATTTTAATCCTAAAGAGATTTGAGGATTGTTGTACTGTTCTGGTGTAAGATACATCACAATCGTGCTTCTAACATATACATGACTGTAGCCATTTTCAGCAATACCAAATATCTAATCGCTAATATTTTACCGTTGATATTCCATGGTTTTAGTTGACTGATATTTTTCTTGCAAAACCGTGTTGGTCTTTGCAGGTCTTCAGAGTTTATCTTGTGATGTTTTCACTTGGATAATTTTTTACTGATTCGCTAACAAACATTTTTTTATTTTACATCTTGAAGCTGGCAGAGTTGTTTGCAAAGGATGGTATGTCCTTCCAAGCTAGCTGTCAGAACCTTCTCCCTCGACCCTGGGTTATAGATGATCTGGACAATTTTATTTCAAAATGGAGCCGCAAATCATGGAAAAAGGTATGTTTTTTACTTTTTCTTTTATCATTTTATTCAGTGCACTGTTACAATGGGTTTGCTTTCACTAATTTTGTAACATTTATGCCACAGGTCGTAATCTTTGTGGATAATTCTGGTGCAGATATCATCTTGGGTATATTGCCATTTGTGAGGGAGTTACTCCGACATGGTGCACAGGTCTGATTTAGGATCCCTGTTTTTCTACAAAAGAAGACAACTAAAGACTTTTATCTTAATTGGAGCCTTTTTTCTCTGGGGACTGCTGCAAAATATGTTACAGTGTATCAATCAAGGGACTTACAGTTGCCTCACACGTAATTAAATGATTCTGCAAAAAATTACATGTCCATTTGTGGACTTGTTGGCTTGCCAATCTTTTTTAACTCGAATAAAAAATTTAATCTGGAGTACAATTCATTTTAGGGATGAACTTTTAGATTTTTTTATATGCTGTGGGCCTTGTGGCACAAAAAACCTCTTTATAAACAGCATATTGCCTTCAATTTTGCTCACATGATCTTTTTACTGATCCAAACTTGACATGCAATTACACTTCTATAGGAAAATATGGATTTATACTGAGTAGTAGCCTTCTGAAATCATGTATCACTTGATGGATATCTTGCCTAATACGTGATGGACATGGTTGGAAACTAAGAAAGTAACTACTTGGAAGTGGAATTATATAACATTATACATGTTCTTGTTGGTCTAACCTTGAGCCTATTTTGAGGGTGTTTTTTTTTTTTTTTTTTTTTGCAGGTTGTACTGGCAGCGAATGACTTGCCTTCTATCAATGACATAACATACACCGAGTTAATTGAGATTATAGCTAAGGTAGTAGAACTGATGCATTATTGGTGCTGTTACAGTTTGCCCTCTAGTTTCAATTCTCATAATACATTTTCTGTTTTACAGTTAAAGGATGAGAATGGGAAGCTTCTGGGGGTTGATACGTCAAATCTTTTAATTGCGAATTCTGGTAATGATTTACCGGTAAGTCGTGTGATATTTCTTAGTATTTTATACTTTGGTTGGAGTGCTCTACTTATGTGAGTATGTGCTATTATCAATTATAGGTTATTGATCTTTCAAGAGTATCACAAGAAGTTGCCTACCTATCAAGTGATGCGGACCTTGTGATTGTGGAAGGAATGGTAAATGCTTGTGATCCATTTTTATTATTGTATGAAGTTATGGCATACTGTTCAATTTGATATATGTATATATATATGTATGTATGTATGTCAATAATTCATTTCTAGACAGTTATTTCTGGTATATTTTTATGGAGGTTATATGTGTTCTATAAAACGAAGGAGAATGTAAGGGAGTACTGTGCTGAATAAATTATTACGGTTTTTTACAAACCCCCCCTCCCCCTTCCCCACGATGACTTGAACCCAGGACCTCAGGACTAGGTAGTGGTTCCACTAGCTTTTATCAACTCCTCAGATGATTCACTTTACAACCAAGCCTAATTCCTGTTATATTGGCTGTTTCTATGTGTTTATCAAGAACGTAGATAAAAATCAATTTTCAAAATGTTTCACCAGTGTGACATAATAGACAGGGATCTGCAAATATTTAATACTGAATATAGGAAGTTTTGACCAGGATGATTTTTTTGTCCCCAGTGCATTGCTTGTATTTTTTATGATCTTGCTGCCATTCCACATGAAAAACATTTGGTGTAACATAAAAAACCTGACCCATTTTTTCGTTTTTTACTGTAATGTCAGAGTGTGTGACGTTCTCTTTTTGTAATCTCACATTTTTCTTTCAATGTCTTTTTCTCCAGGGGCGTGGATTAGAGACTAACCTTTACGCTCAGTTCAAATGTGATTCCATGAAAATTGCTATGGTAATGAATCCAATTTATTAACAAAATACACCCCCCCGCCCAAAAAAAAAAAAACCCAATTGAAGTTAATTTTGTTTCTTGTTCTGAATACCTGCAATACAGGTGAAGCACGCAGAAGTTGCTCAGTTTCTTGGAGGACGACTCTACGATTGTGTCATCAAGTACAATGAGTTTTTGAAGTAATGATATATTCATCAAAGGTGCTATTAATTCGAATGAAAAAAATTCAATGATCCAGGCGTACAATCTTGAGTTGTCTATCTATCCAGTATAGCTACGCAGGATGCACTTGCATGTTGGAATTATCTTTACCAATACATTCACTCTGTAGTGGATTCTATGCAAGATCAATTCGGCATAAATTAATACCAACTCATTTTAATTAGGTAACTTTAGCTCCATTGTTCCAATATTTTTCTTCTTGTCTTTCATTGCCTGAAAAGTGTTCTGATAGGACTATCATAATTTGTTAATGACAAGTGTCCCATTTATCTGCCAATTGCATTCACCTGCAGCTTAAAATATTCCATAACCTATTGCGCAAGGAGAAAAGGAATTGGAGGTAGGTTTGAAATTCATAATAATGAACGCTTTGAAATCCTCATAAGAAGCCAATTTCGTAGGTCCTTTCATAAATTTTACATTTCATCTTTTCTCTACCAAAGACTTCTGTGATTCGATATAGAATTCTTTAACTGTGGATTCTGTTGTCAAAATTTAACCTTCTGAATAATTTGGATAACTTGTCAAAAATTGAACCATACAATCTTTAATAGAGCATATGTTAGGGTATCAATTCTCAAGAGGTTTCGTATATTTTTCCCAAAGTCAAAATGGAAGATAGACTTGGATGCAAAAAAATAGAGGTATACATAACTACAGCTCTATACAGCTAAACTATTCAATCAGCTGAATATTCTCTTGATGCTTCCTGTCAGCAGGCATTGATTTCATAGAGGAGCATGGTCGAGGTGAAACGACGAGACTTTATCCTCCATTAACAAATAATTAGAATATGCATACACCAACAGCCAGAGAACTGTCCTGAAGTATCTTTGCAGATCCACATCTATTTATTGATCAATACAAGTAAAGATAATGATTATGCAATCTAAACAAGCAATCTAGATTTCTTTCTAGACAAGTAAAAGCTACAGCTTGCGTTGGGGGTGTACTTAAAAAATTATAAGTGATTATAATCACTTAAAATTGTGTCCAGAAGTAATTCGGAGTGTTTTTTTATTAGACTAAAAATAACATGTCAAAAGGTATAATCTAAAAGTTGAAAAAAGGGTGCTTTTAGTAGAATATGGGATTTTTTTCAAATACTACTCTAAGGTGTTTTTTTATTAGACTAAATAACATGTCAAAAGGTATAATCTAAAAGTTGAAAAATGGACGCTTTTGGTAGAATATGGGATTTTTTCAAATACTACTCTTAAATTTTCTTTGCAAGCACAGTCAACTTTTCTTTGAATTTTTTTCTAATATTATCAACTTCTACTATTGAGCAATTCTCCTATAATAATTAACTTTGATGAAGAATTCAATTCTTCAAAAGTATAATATTTTGCAAACACCCCCTGTACAGTTTGCTTCATGAAATGCAATATATTACTATTCCAGAGCAAAAGATTTACATATGTGAGCAACCGTTAGAGAAAAAAAAAACGATTTGTATGAGAACCAATGTCTTTGAAATTAAAAAAAATCTCACAGGCTACATAATCTACAATCACCTATGTCGAGTAAAGCAGTTAAAACATTTAATTATTTCACAAATGCCAAACCAGAATAAGCATAACATCAACGGCTTTGAGTGCATGCATGGTCCAATCAATTATGGAACTATGCAATATTAATGCCAAAAGCTAGAAAGAAATGGGCAATTTCTAATATATCACGGAATAGACAAAATATAATGAACATTATAGCAGGAATTTGAAAAGAAAAACCTACACTTACCACTCCGATACCGCTGAGAGGTGCAGCTCGCTATTTCAGCTTTCCAATGGAGTGCAAATATACCGAGACTGAAACAACTCTGCAAACAGAAGCTCAATTATAACCTGTAGGCTATAGCACAGACTTGTATAAAATTTTCTGAATGGTGAAATTGAAAAATATGCTCACGTGGAACCAAGAAAGAAGGCAAGGGAAAGATGAAATCCAAACAGGAAAACAGACACAACTGCTGTCAACAACATTGCAACCGACGTGGAATATACCTGCAAAATTTACGTGAATTGAGCTTTTCTGAACTTATATAGCAGAAGATAGTAGACAAGTTGAAATTCCTTAACTAGAAGAGCATTTCACTAAATTCTATGAAATTTTCTATCCAGCAAGCTTTAATGTAATATTCAGCAGAAAAACAGTGGCCATTAAACTTGATTGTGCCTACTTTTACCATGAATGAGACATAGAACCATGGAGCATACTTCTACTCTAAATCAGGAATAGCCAGCCAATAATCTTGTCATAGTTTCAGCTCGGGGATAATATAAGCCAATTTTTTATTCTAACCCATTAAAATATTGTTCATTGCACCTCTTGGATATATCAAATATCAGCTGGAAATACTTAAATAAAAATTTATTTTTAAACAGAGTAGCTTCCAGGTTAAAGTAATCATTTGTTACCTTTACTATGTTGTCAGCATATTTCATGACCATTGATACAGCAATACCACTGCATTGACATCAACTATATTAATAAAATGCTTAAATTAAGAGAACAGTGATTAATGCAGAAGAGCTCAATACCACTTCATTGACTGCAAATAGAGATTCTAAATGAAGAAGTGTACATTAATAGTGTTCAACTGCAGAAAAGTACAAAACTACACCTTAAATCACGAGCGCTCGGGAGACAAATGATTAATAGCAATTTTCTTTTTAACAAATACTACAATGTCCAAATTAAATGTTGCTATTTTATTTTGGGGACATCAAGATATAATCTCTCATTTCCTAACAAAATTATTCCCCTGAAAAGTAATGCCACATCTACAATATGTTGGGAGAGGGGGAGGGGGGGGGTGTGTGGTGTGTGGCATTAAAAATACAATTTATATTCAGTCAAAGTTTTGTACCTTAGAGCATGGTTCAAAATCATGAGAACAGTAATTGATGAATATCCATGAAAGAATCCCCTGCACAGAAAATCATAGCGTACACTTCAGAATATACATAAAGCATCCGAAACAGAGGCACAGTAGAAGTATCAAAAGATAATAAAATCCAGGATGCTGCTTCATCCATCAGCACCCTACTAAATACTCTAGGTCAACGACCTTGCCATTTTGTAAAAATATATTATTATTAGTTCCTGTTGTAGGAAAACTTCAGGAAGCAAATTGTCCAAGAGAAACTATATCTTCAACAGAAATCCAATTATACTCCCAGAATAATTTCATTGATTAAAGCAACACTTATCAAGATTAAAAACAGTTGAACAGTCTGAATCATAAAGTGATCTCAACTTACTTGTTCATAACAGCATCAAAATCCTGAACGAGTATCGCAATAGCATTGAAAATCATGCCAAATACATATAACCAGAAGTTCTGAACATTAATATTCCTTGAAGGACGTTTTTTAATTATAGCCTACAAAAAAACAAAGAAATATCAAAACAAGTCTGAATAAGTATTAAGATGCCATTTTTCATGACGTATTTTCTGCAGCACGTAAAATGGAAAGTCAACAGTATTTAGGTGTGGTTCTTGTGTATATCAGGCTACAGCCAAAAGAACAACACAAATTGCAACATGACATTGGTGGCTGCAGAACTGAAAAAACATTATCTGCTTCTATTTATAAAAAATAACTGCTCCAAAGAGGCAAAGACAACCCCGGACATCCAATTAAATTGGTAAATAATTGTTCTAAAGACAACGAAATGTTATGTATTTACCTCAGTGTAAACTCCAGCAAAACCACTAAGAAGAGCCATGACCTGAAATGATCCACCACGAGTTACTTAAACCATGTGCAGACAATAGAAAAAAGTGTAATAAAAACATTTCTCTTTTGTTGTCATTTTAAAGTAACATTTCACTTTCCCCTGACAAATCATACATCAAATAGCGTACTGACACAACGAGAGAGAACTTGCAATTAAAAAGAGTCCATTTTGTTGCAGCAGAGGATTAATAGTGAGATGGAAATGATAGGCTATCAAATTTCAGCTTCAACTTACAATTGCCATCACCCAACCCTGTAGAGGTGTTTGCAACACTCTGTCCGAACTGAAAAAAGAAAACAGTGAAATCATATAAGAACAGACTGATGTAAACAAGGTCAGGATAACAAGACAGGAGAAAAAGAAACTAAAGAAAAACGAAATTTCAATGTCCAAGACTCATTGGCATACTCTAATTTCCAATTACCATTAAGGCAGAGTTGGTAATGATACTTTCTTTATTGTGATCAACTATCAAACTATTATCACATTAAAGTTCACATCAATGCTTATTTTTACGAAAAGTTATTGTGCATCATAATAATATTTTTTTTTTTTAAAAAAAAGCAATACCTGTAAAGGCTTCGGGTTATCCACAATAATGACTCGGAAATGGAACATTACAGGCAA
Source organism: Stenogyne calaminthoides (assembly GCA_037126765.1). Taxonomy (NCBI): domain Eukaryota; kingdom Viridiplantae; phylum Streptophyta; class Magnoliopsida; order Lamiales; family Lamiaceae; genus Stenogyne; species Stenogyne calaminthoides. The sequence continues at coordinate 36,128,904 of JBBCBC010000018.1, forward strand.
CCATAAACCATTCAGACATACAATGTCAAATATTTCTGCCGTCAGCTTTTTATGCACTTTAAGAGAAAAGAGACTCTCTAGTTCTTTGTTTCAAGTACAACATACATCTTATTCCTCTTTATAAATCTTGACCCTCTTTCTAAGCGGGTCAATAAAAACTATTCAATATGTAATGGAGAAAGTATCAAATACCAACACCATTTAAATAATTAAACATACATTGACAATGAATACTGTGCACCATTATAATGCATTTAACAACATGAACAGTCCCCTTCACTGATTTTAATACTTTTCCCTAAGTTCTTCATGATGATCAATTAAAGCCTCTATAATCCCAAGACCCCCCAGAATATTTTAGGATGGAGTTGACTCTCATGAAGCCAGTCCGGGTCTACCCACTGTTTGGGCAAATAGAAAGCATCATAACCTACTTGTCTTCGGATCATCATTTTGCCATGGGTACATAATGAGCGAACTTCACGGTGTACATTATGAAAAAATTGATGAACACTCTATGTCATGCTTAATCTATAAATACAGATATGACCATTACATCCTTACTTAGAGTTAAGTTGTGCCGTTGTGCACCCTGCACAAAGTAAAATAAAAGCTGCCCACTGAATTTCACTCAACCTGAAAAAAAGAAACGATTGTAATCAGTTTCTTGTAGTGTTTGAAAAGCATATCATCCATCCTTCAATACCTTCTCATTCATAAAGATAATAAAATAAAAGTTTATGTTTTGGGCGTCATCATCAAGACATCATAAAGCACTTGAGATTTTTTGTCTAAAGCCTCTAAAAGAGGAGCAGATGTCAAGTAGAGACTTTTAAATCTTGGAACTTTAAACTGGATAACTATTAAGGCCTGAGGCTTACTTTCTCTTGAGAATGATACGGTATAACACACCAGTGCTGATTATGTTGAAGTTCTTTAGTATTTGGTATCCTGGAGCATCTACATATGCAAAAATGTAATACTGACAAAAACATTGATATCAGGAAACAGCACAGCGAAAGGAACTAAAAAATCGCTGGTAACACAAACAGGATGAAAACCTACTTGAAGTAGATTCTTGACGAGATAAAGAGCAGCAGGAATGGGGTACACATTAACTTCATCCCATGTCGTATTCAACCTGTGGAGATGTTGGGTTGAAACAGGAAATAACATATTGAGTTATGGTGGAAACAGTAATAACACGTGGGCAAAAATACATGGATTCTGTAGTTTAGCCACTTAATGGAAAATGAATTGGAAAGGAACTAAAACCTGTTGTCCTCAGTAACGCCATCCTTTCTCCAAATTCTCGACAGTGCAGCAAGCGATAGTGCACATTTCAAAGCCTCTACCTAATCAGGGATTATCAATTGAAAATCAAATTCAGAACAGTCTTCAAGAGATTCAGACCATTCCACAAAAAAAAAATGAAAAAACAAAACGAGTCTAGTTAAATAATAACATAATAACTAACCTAACAGGGCACATCATCCACTCACCAAAAAATTTGCTGTTGTGACACTATACTCATACTTTCCAGCCCTCTTTGACCAGACAATAAGAATTGCTTGTGAACTTGTAAGAACTGTCAATGTAAGTGTTACGACTGACCTAGTTTTGTCATTAGTAAAGTTAATTAGGAAATGTTTGGAAATGATATAGTTGATATACTCCAAGATGTAAAAGAATAAAGAAAGGGCATCCATACTTGAGCTTCCACTTGGTACGTTCACCACCAACCATACTTTTGGGGGAGCCTGTAAATCAACAGAAAATATGTGAATATCCAACCCAGGCATGGAGAATGTCGAAAAATAAGAAATTCAATACTCAAAATATTTACAGAGTGCAGGTAAGTGAAATGATAAGCAGCAGTGGTGTATGGCACCTGAATGGGGTTTACCTCGTAAGCTTTCAACGTCATCAATTACTGAATCCCCTTCTTTCTCCTAAATAATCCAGAATGTGATGATACAAAGTGACAAAGAAGTAAGAACCGGTACACATTGAACAAGAATTTTGAAATCCGAATCATGGAATCACGCGAATTCAGTTCGAGTTGAGCATCAAACAAGCAGTAAATAAAAAAAGGAGGAAAAAGCAGAATGAATAGCAGAAAAGAAGCTCAAACAAAAGCAAAATTTATATAAACTCGAGATGCCCTAACCGAATCGACAAATGACAACGGCGAAACAAATCGCCGATACAGATATATACATGAATAGCAGAGAGTACATTTTAGAGTAGGGCGATACGAGAGAAGAAGGCAAACCTGATCCTTAATTCTTCTGTACTCCATCTCCCTGTGTGTGCTGTTCAGATTTGATAATTGTAGGCTATAATCTCAGTTTTCTAGTGAATTTTTGGAGGACTGAAAGTTGGCAAAGATCTAAAATCTGAAATTGAGTACCAGTGTTGCACAAACGATACCAGTGTTCAAGCGAGCCCAATTGCCCAGCTCCGGTTTTCCATGGAAATTGTTAATAAATTAATGTTTATTTGTAATATATACCCACTGCCCACACTAGCATTAGCAATTTAGGGGTGGAGGAACCTGTGTAAAAAAAAGAAATAGAGGTGGAGGAAATACCGAAAATACCGGTATACCGCACTTATCGTATCGAAAAATATTGATTTTATCAAAATTTTGGTACGCGGACGGTATGAAAATATAGAAAATTTTTAAGATTCTATTATATCGAAAATAATTTCAAAGATATCTTAGGAAAAATGTCCGGTATATCGAAAAAATGTTATATCAAAAAATATTTCGGTATATACCGAAATACAAATATGGTATCGATATGTAATATTGACATACCGAAAAATTTTGATATATCGAAATTTTGGTACGGCAACGGTATGCATTTTTCGGTACCAAAAATTTCAATACGGTATACGGTATGGCGAAAAAAAATTCGATATACCATACCGATCCCCCCTAATTAGCATATAGATATAGTAGTTTTCAATATTACCTAGGGTGTTCATAGTATATGTGTTTGCCAAAAATTATAGCTCCGAACAATTGATTAAAATTAGTGGTTGTGGAAAAAGTAATTAATAGTAAAAGTTGATAATATTTATAAAAAAATTCAAAGAAAAATTAATAATATTTGTAAAAAAAATATTAAAATAGTTTAAAAAAACTAAGGGGATGCTTGGTTGAAGACTTTGAAATTGAGGAATAGAAATGGAATGAAATTTGGGTGTTTGGTTGAGGGGAATGAGACCTCAACTATAACTTTGAAATCCAAAAACTATGGAATGAAAGTTATAGATTCATTTCTCACCATTTTGAGAGGAATGAAAGTAGAGTACCTCTAAAATTTATTATATAATTTTTTAGAATTATTTTTGTCTTTTAACTTATTTATTTTTATTATTTATAATATTTTTATGTATTATTATTTTTTTTGACAGAAAAGTAAATATATTGATTAAATACCCAAAATATCGGTATCCACAGAGTTTACAATAATCTCAGGAACAGACTCTGAGAACCAAAGTAACTCACAAGAGAAAACAAATTGAACAAGAGAATGGGCCACACAATTTCCCGTACGTCTCACCCAGCTAAATGCAACAGAATTAAAAGACTTGCAGCGCTCATGCGCCTCAAAAATAACACCTCCAAAATAAGATAGGTCCACCCGAGGCTGCTGTAGACCATGGAAGACCACCTGCGAATCAACTTCAACAATAATGTCAACAATATGTATTATTAGTATATAGTAGTAATATAATTTTTTAAAAAGGTTAAAAATAATTTATATTATTAATATTTTTCATTAAACTAATCACTTTATATTATAGTCATACCTATATACAAACTAAACAATTCAATATTAACTATCATACATATTATCATTTCTTACTACTATCAAACCCTTTTTCATTTCTATTTCTTTTGGCCCCGTTTGCTTCGGCAAATTAGATATGATAGTATATATTATCCGGCCCAATCTAGTATTTGGTTAAGTGGAAAAAAGCCCATGATATTACAAGAGCCTGGTACGGATATATGGTATTATCACCCCAAACGGTGATAAAATGTCTTGGCCCAATTTTTTGGCCTGATATTAATTAAGTAAACAATGTTTTTTGAATTTATCAATCAAACCAAACTAACACACAATTGGAAAAGTCAATGATTTGAATTATAATCCTATCACTCCATAGCTATCTCATCTACCAAACCAAACGGGGCCTTAGACAAATCAAGCACCCACTGGCGGATGCACGTTGGGGCAAGGTGGGGCGATTGCCCCACCTCAATTTTCGGTGCGAAATATCATATATATACCTTTTAAAATGTTTAAATTTCATAATTAATTTAACATTATAAAAAATAGAGAAATGCCCACGAAATTTTTCAATATGACTACTAAATTTTCAATAAAAATAATTTCGTCTTTAAATAGTGAGGATGTCTGGGACATGTCTACAAATTTTTCTAATCATATAGACTTTTCCATTCCTCTATGCAATTCACAAGTAAATTTATTTGTAATCAATTTCAAATTACAAATGTAATTACCTATAAAATTATTTGTGTAAGTAATTTATTTGCCAAAAATTAAAAATGTGTAGATAAGTTGCTCGTAGGTAATTTGTTAATTTGTCTTTAAGAATCCATAAGTAACTCGTAGAAAATATGTTTGTCTACTAGAATGTTAAAAATCCGTAGGTAATACTCACTATTTTAAAAAAATATTATATTTTCTTTTCAATTATTCTATCTTGCCCTACCTGAACTCAATTTATGTGTCCGCCCCTGCAAGCACCCCTAATAAGTTACTAAAAACACCTCATTTGAAGCTTTGGAGACTAATAAGTTACTAAAAGAAAAATAAAACACTTCAAATTAATAAGTTACTTTTTTTTTTCACAAACATCCCCATGATTTGTTTATAGATAGGTCTTATATGCATCAAGTGTATCATGCACTCCATTATATATTTTAGAAACTTGCAATTTGTTGCACATTTCAGTGTAACGAGTCACAAATTTCACTGCAACAAATTATAAATTTCTAAAATACATAAATGTCATCATTCGAACCATTCCAAAGCATAGAGTCCAAAAACTGATTCAACTTCACCATGCATATACAAGACCACTATACAATTAAAATAATTATAGTTTCAATATTCGGGTTAGAACGTTAAATAATGTCTTACATAGCGACTTTTGTATTTATAAATTATTATAAGATCTAAAAATGAAATATTATCATAATTTCCTTGAAACCCAGCAAGAATTTTTTACTATGTAACACTTAAATGGACATCATTGTAATACTATGTCTTATAAATCATTATTCCTCATCACATGACATGATATACCAACATAATGCCCTCTACCTGCTTCATGATTTATAAAAAATTAAATTGAAAAAATCAGGTGCTAACTCATGGAAAAATATGAAGAAGCTGAATATTGCAATCTGGTTTAGAACTATTCACTCAACAAATCCAGAAAACTTACAACAAAGTATATATCCAATAATACATCAACACAATAAAACAAGATTACAACAGCCTTTCCTGATACATACACAGCAACACAAACCAGGAAATTTTCTTCTTCTCTGCATAAATCACCAGGTTTTGTGTAAATGGATGCCAAATTAGCATCCCAACAATGCAAGACAGGCAAGGCTTATACGACGAAAAACCTCCTCTATCATCTATCTTCTACACCACATTAAGTTAGCTACACCCACGATGTTCATTACAACTTTAAACCACTTGATGATTGAATTGACGGATGGGGCCAACAAAGAAATCACCAATCCCGGGTAGACCTGATAATGCCGATCACAAATTACTAAACAAGTGAAACAACTGATGAACTGATAAACTGTGAAGTAATATTTGTATTTCAATCTTAACTTATTCTTTTGTTTTTTCAATCTCATTTGATTTTTCATCCATTTATTATGTACTCAAAACACCTGAAATGTAAAAAAAAATTTAAAAGTCTAGGAAAGATCTATTTTCCAGAAGATAAATATACTTGGCCGGACTTTACTTTCAAATTTATTTGTCTTTGACGAATTATCAATTGGTTGTGATAGTAATACTGGATATTATTGTAGATAATTGAAGGACCTGTGTCTTACAACAAAACTAGAAAAAAAGGAACAGAGCAGAAAACTTATGAGTACCTGTAACATGTAGAGTTGGAAATCAATGAGCTCCTGGAGCATCTCTCATGCTTATGTTTAAGCTATTTCTCATGGTTCGCCTTCCAATGCCACCATTGCCTTTTGTCATCATAGCAACAAACTCACCATAATCAATTCTTCCATCCTGACAAACATGTTAGCATAGGTTAGCAAAATCTAAAATTGCTAAATTTAGAATAGAAAAGAACAAAAATGATCTAGCAGCCAATATGCCCTTAGCCTCCACAGTCCAAAATATAAAAGATTTTTCATTTTTTTTCAACAAGTTTGGAAAATCACAGGGGCAGATAATAACTATTGGTATCTTCAGGAAACATATTTTTGATTGTGAAATCTTGCAGCCAATATCATATATGCTTATCAATGAATTAAAAGATTCGGGCCATTTTAAGTAATATCATAGCAAAATCAAATTTTGAGAATTTGATATTCTAAGCTAATGTACAATCAGCTGGAGAGATGTAAACGATCAGCAATAAAAGAATAAATCCTAGATTCATAAATCTATTCACTGCAACAATTGAAATTCAGCCCTGCTATTGAGTGTTGCAGAAAAAATATAGCATTAACACTATAAAAGTCAACAAAAGCATGAAATATAAGTACGGACAATACTTACATTATCTTGATCAACTTCTTTTATTATATCTTCAATGAAAACATCAGTCACATTGTGTTCTACACAAGCTTGTTGTAGTTCATCAACAGTAATATATCCACTTCCATCCTTGTCAAAATACTGAAATGCTGCCAAAAGATGTTCTTCACGGTCTAGTTTATTCATGTGAATTGTTGCTGCGATAAACTCTCCATAGTCAATGGTCCCACTATTGTCTACATCAGCCTGCAACAATAGCAATAGATTAGAAAACAAAATGGACTACAAAACTCGTGCCCAGTTTTCATTTTCATGGAAATTATTATTAGCCATGTCATGATATGAGTGCTTTACTGCCTTATGCATCGCAAGCCCCACATGTGCGATGCATAGCCCCACACGTCAAGGGTCAAGGTGGGCATCAAATTGCAACAATAACGTAGCCTGGTCCTCTTTTATTACAATTAATGTTATAAGAAACAGAAATTTTATTCATATAATAAAATGGGTATAAGGGAACAACGGATCTTTGAAAGACTACCAAAAAATCTAAGGAAAACAACACTAACGTCTAATAATATGAATCAGGAGAAGTCTTGAAGTTCTACAATTTGAACCCACGAGGAAAGTCTAAACTTAATCCTATCCCACTCATCCCGTAATGTTTCCTCGTAGTCCTTAAAAATTCTTAATTTCTTTCTATTATTGACCCGCACAAAGCTGTAACAATCACACATCATAAATAAAACCAGCAAGTTTGGATGCAAATGAATCAGTGATAGAATTTGGCAAAACACTTAGAAGAATCAACTCATTAAGGGAATGATCAAAGAGATTCTGGGAATACTTTAATTTCAGGAGTTCTCGCGTATTAGAAACTAGAATATATAGGTAATCTTTCATTTTGTTCAAAAAACTAATCGCGGTCTGTACACGCTACATCTGGGGAAATTATCCACAATTTATGAACACACACCAACATGGACGTGTGTGTCTATTAAAGAAAAGATTCCAGACTATCCAAACAAATGTGAGGATCTTGCTCCTAATAATAGTGCAGAATGTTTGTAGTTTATCCACACGTTTGTTAGGAGAAATATCTTCACATTTGTTAGCTAAGTTGGGATCTAATTACCATTATTGGTTGGTGGATAATAAATGTAATCTTATCTCCAATAGCCACTTAACGAGCCACTACTCCCCTAAGAAAAGAGCTGGAAGTCATTATAAATCTTTCTATTAACTTTTCAAGTCATATTCATTCAATAGTAATCTGAATAAACAATACTGTGACAATTCCAAGTCAGCATGTTGATTAGTAAACTGTACACAGATTTATAAATAAATGCAAACAAGAAATTAATGTTCCTTCTTAAATGCATCCAACTGCAGCACATGATAAATGCAAAAGCCAAAAAAATTAAAAGCTATTGGAGAAAAGATATCATACTGCATCCATAAGATCACGAATTTCTGTATCCTTTAAGGTTGATCCGTATTTTCTTAATCCAGCTTTGAGTTCATCAAATGTGATTGCTCCACTATTATCAGTGTCCATGGCCTTAAACATCTCTTTTAAGCCAGCAATCTCTTCTTCTGACAAGCTTTCAGCTATCACCTGTTGGAAGGCAAAGAGTGTCATCTAATTTCTGTACCAACTCTAAAGACATATACCAACTTAAACATTATGTCTAAAATCGTAGTTGGCGAAAACATTTGAAGTAATATCATAAAAGCATGTTTGTGCTTATTACATACCCGCAAAGCCATTTTCTTCAACTTATTCATAGCAGAGAACTGTTTGAGACGAGAAAGTACAGCTGGATCCAGGGCCCTATCAGGTGCAACACCATTTTCACAAACCCAAGGATGGGCTACATAATTTTGATGAAAAAGAGCAACAACGATTGTTAGATCATCAACTCAGAATAATCATGGAGACCAATGTAGAAAAAAAAATCATAAATCAATATATCAATTGTGTCATAATGATAAGATGCAAAGATTAATAAAGAAATATCAAGACCAAAATGAAAGAGAAAATAGTAGATACAGCAATTTAGAGAAAGGGAATATACATAATACTTCATGAGCAGTCAATCGCTCTGAAGGCCGCATGCATAACATCTGCCGGATAAGACCCTTAGCACTTTCTGATATCAGGGGCCATGGGTCAGACTCAAAATCAATGTGACCCTTCAGAACCGCATCAAAAATTCCCTGTTGAGTTTCTGAACAATAACCAGAAATCGTCATTTTACTGCACTTAGAAACGAAACTTGTACATGCACTAGAGATGGGACTTACCAGCCCAAAAGGGAGGCACCCCACTTAACAATATGTAGAGGATGACGCCAGCTGTCCACACGTCTGCTTCTGGGCCATAATGCTTCAAGAGAACCTCAGGAGCGACATAGTACGGGCTTCCAACTACATCAGTGAAAATATGACCTGAAAACAAATCATGCATGAAATTAGACATATATCCAAAAACAAATCATCATGCTCATTCATAAACCAAACGAGAAAGAACATAACATAGAAAAGGTATTATTTTATTTAAACCTGGCTTAAAAAAGACAGAGAGTCCAAAATCAATGGCTTTAAGAGAGAAATCATCGTCCTTGTTAACCAGCAAAAAGTTCTCCGGTTTAAGATCTCTATGCATAACCCCAAGTGAATGGCATGCCTCAACAACTCCGACGATGATCTTAGTCAGCTGGGCTGCCTTTCTCTCACTGTAGTGGCCTCTTTGTATTATGCGGTCAAACAATTCACCTCCAGCACAAAGTTCCATCACAATATGAACATACAAAGTATCCTCATATGCCCCCTTAATTGTGACTATATTCGTGTGCCCAGAAAGATGATGCATTATCTGAATCTCCCTCCTAACATCATCGACATCTTCTTTCGATATCAATTTCCTCTTTGATATAGACTTACAAGCATACTCAATGCCAGTTGATAACTCAGTGCATAAATAAGTGGTGCCAAATTGGCCCTGTCCCAACTTACGACCTAGAGTGTAAAGGTCTCGAATATTAGCAGTCTTGTGACCCAACACAAAGTAAGCCTGGTTTGTAGCACCACGATTCATAATGTTATCTTTTCTGGGGCTAATGAGGGGCAGGTTGGAGTCCTTTTTTTGATTTGGCTGGGGTTCTTTGGAGAATTCTTGATTGGAGGGCTGCTGTAAAGTTAAGCTGGTGGAAGAGTGATTTTCAGAAGAGCAGGTTGATGATCCTTTGCGCTTGGAGTTCGTCTGGTCTTCAGGCACGTTGTAGCCCTGAAAAGGTTTGCCTCCAGATGATCTGCGGCATGTATTGCCCATGAAACAACTCAACTTCCCCCTTAATTTCTCTATATGTCACCTCAATTTCTATTCACCCCTTTCTTCATGTAATAATAACTCTGCGCATCAATGGAAAGTACCCCGAATCTGAAAATTAGAAATAAATTCAAAAAAGGTAAGATTCGCAGCATTAGCTTCAATTAGCATCGCATCGCAATTCCAAAAGTCAAAACAATAAACTCATCATTATCATTTTTCTTCCAAATCCAGCTACACAGCTCCACACTCCCCGATCCGAAATCCAAAGCAAAAACAATAAATAAATTGACAAAAAAGGCGAGCAAAATGACATATCGATAAAATATATATATATATATATATATATATATATATATATATATATATATATATATATATATATATATATCGAACCAGATCGGAACCAACACAACATCAAGCTATCCCAACGATAAACAAAACACAAAAAAACGAACATCAATAACATCCTCCGCTAAAAATAAACAAATTAAATCGCAGAAATAAGAAAACATACACGAATCATGATTGCAGAAACAGATAGGCGCCTCAGCGAACTAGGATAACATACAGATCTTGAGACTTAAAGTTAAATAGTAGCAGGGGGAAAAAGTAAGCAGCGAAGAAAGAGTCAAACACCGTATATATGTATGTATACAAAAAGTACAGGTATTGCGAAATCTGTATGTATATACGTATATACGTACTCTGTAAATGAGAAAGGGATCGGGATTGGGGAAGCTTTGACAAAGACGATTGGACGTTGGATAGAATCTCAACCACCACCTTCCGGGACCCTGCATTTCTCTTTTTTAAAGGGAAAAATATCAATTCAGAATCCGATTCATGAAAAACTATCAATTTAAAATTTTAAAAATATTCGATTCGGAAGATTTAAGATTTGAAAGATAAAAATTATCAATTTTCATACATTTAAGGTAATATTGACACTTATATTTAAATATCCTTATTTAAAAATTTTTATCGATCGATTAATTAAAAAAACTATCGATTTGAGATTTTAAAGATTTTTATAAAGTCCCGGAAGATTAAAAACTATCGATCCAGGGTGCGAAAGATAAAAAACTATCAATTTGAAACTCATACATTTTATACTTATACATATCCTTATTTCATGTTTTTTTTTTTTTTTATTTTTAGGGTTTTTATTCAAGGTTTCTGATTTCGGGAGTTTAGGGTTTATAGTTCGAGTTTGGGGTTTGGGGGGTTCATCGTTTAGGGTTTTAGGGTTTAATGTTCGGGGTTTTAGGGTTTTTAGTGCCAAAAATTGCTTTTTTAAAATTTATAAGCGCCGAATTGATAGATTCTATCTTTCGCGCCTTGGATTAATAATTTTTATCTTTCGCGTCGTCGATAGGAAAAATCTTCCAGACCTTAAATTGATAACTTTACCATCTTTCAGGCCCTGAATTGATAAAACTACTTTTATAATTATTAAAAACTTGTTTCCTTAAATAAAATGAAAAAAAGAGTAATTGATAATAAATGGCTTAAATATTAATAAATGCTTATTTACTTTGATTATAATAGTAAGGTGTATTTTGTCTTGTATTCCGCTACACATGGCTTGAATTAATTGAGGTCTAGTGTCATCTAATGTGAACTCGTGTTTGTGATTTATAACGTAACCGGTGATGTTTTAATTCAAGTATTTATCTTGTATTTCATCTTATATTGTACTATTTATTATACGTGGATTAATATATTAATTGATGATGCATACGATATGTTTTAAAAGTTAAAACAGGAATAAAGTATTGAATTCTAAAATTAGAATAGGAAATCTAGTGCAATGTTCAAATGTGGATACTCTATTTTAGTTTAGCAATGGAATAAGTTTCTGCCCAAATGTAGATACTCTATTTTAATTAATATTTATTGTATTTATAAATTAATATTATGATATTAAATATTGTAAGTATTAATTTATAAAAATAATAATATCAGTTTATAAGTGCAATGATGTCAATTTCATATTATGAACAAGTTTCACAGTAGAGTTTGTGTTGTTGGAATTTTATATGTTATTAATAATTTACATGCTAATTAGTAATTTAGTGATAATAGACAAACAAATTAGGTTTCTAATTTTTTTAAAGCTATTTTTCTAAACAAATCAATCTATCATTTTTTTTTTTTTTTTATATTTTTAAAACAATTTATTTTGATTAATTTGTCAAGATAAATGAATAGTTCTTGTATGCACTAAGTGCATCATGCGATTCCTAGTGTATTTTCTAAACATATAATTTATTACATTGGAACATATAATTTATTTATACTGAAATTTTATTTTACGAACATAAATTGTGTGTTTCAATGTAAACGAAATGTATGTTTCAGTGCAATAAAATATACGTTTTAAAAATACATTATAAAATGCACAATACACAAGTGCAGTGAAAAACCACTCAAAATTAATTACTTTATTTTCCTGTTCGTTCTTATCTTTTCTAAAAAATCGTAAATTTCCTAGGGAACTTTTACGTGAGATCGTCTCACGGTGAGACGAAGTGTAATTTGAGCACGCTTTAACATTTCGAGAGAAGTGAGTATTAGTTGTGTTAAATTATACTCCGTATCATGCATAAGGCCGTCTCATGTTAGTTCGCAATGCATTGGATTTTAAGCGAGTGAAAACACATTACAAATTAATAGAGATTTCAATCTCTGTTCAAATTTCTACTCCTTTAACCATATACCAAATTAACCATTTGATTTTTCTTTTAAGATTTGCAGATATTGGCTAAGATCGTCAGTTCAGTGAATCTGTCATATCAACTACTTTCACATGGAAATAAAGAATTGCTTAGACTGCGGAGTGCACTTTTCAATAATTCAGAGGTGAGTTATCACATTTTGCATTTTCAATAATTTAGAGGTGAGTATTCATATCTATATGTAAACGACTTTAGCTGTTATTTTTGTATGAGCAAATGTAAAGATGATCTTTTACTTGGTTAACAACAAAATATATTTTTATTTTATTTCTAATCTCAGGTAAGATTCCAGTTCTGTAAATATTATGAATAAAATTGTGATTATTTGGTGTTTCCCTTCTGAGAGTAAATAAGAATTCATTTTTGTGCGTTCGTAATAATTACTGTCTGCAAAGTGTTTGAAGGGTGTGAATTTGGAGGGGGATTGAAAACCAGATGGAGTGGATTTAGTTAAGAATCCTAAAAAAGTAGGGAAGGGAAGGAACCATATCGTATTTTAGAATTTTGGGGGTCGAATGCTCCATTTATTTAGTTGGTTTGTTTACTAATAGAAAAATTGAAAATCAAAATGAGAGAAAGTAATACAGAAAATAGAGGACCGTTCCATGGTTCAGATCTAACTCGAGAGAAGTCGGCCAAAAAGATGAAACCCCAGACGAAGTAATGAGTCGAGGGACTAAAATTAATATATATATATATATATATATATATATATATATATATAATCTCTTGATAATAATATATTTTAATAAATTCTATTATAGTGTTTTCTTAAAAAAGAAACGCCCACTTATTGAAACGAAAATACCAATTCCCACTAATTAAATGGAATAAGACTAACTCCCCATTATTAAATGAGGAACCACCAATTCTTGACATCAAATTGCATGCATGCATCATTTTCGGTGTGTCATTTTATATTTCATATTATAAATTTACGATTATTCGATAAATCACCACAATCTTGAATTCATGTGTTAAGGAAGTTGAATGAATTTGGAACATAAAAAATGACACATTGAATGTTCTATTATAAGACTTAGCCTCAACTCAATTGTATTTTAAAAAAATATTTCCTTCAATTCAAAATTCCAAATCTATTTTCACACCTTTTTTTTTAGGGACCAACTTTTTTTTGCCCTTTTATAACATGCATCTCTCTTTTGGATTCAGATCTAGTGCTGTATAACACCCTCCTGTGCACACACACATCATTAGATCACACACACACACACACACTGTGCGAATGTGTGTGATCGAGGGTGGAGAGGGTGCAACACCCTCTTGTACATCACATAATCCTCTCCCCCCTCTTTTCTGCTCTTTGACATTTTCAACTCACAAATATGCTTTTTTTACCATTCTACCCCTCTTCTTAATCACATCCCAATTTCATCCTTATCTCATTTCATCCTTTAATGTTATTCCATCAAAACGTGATCTTAAACCCTAAACCTTGAACCATGAACCCGAACAATGAATCATTTCGGGTCAAATTTGAATCGGGTTGGTCCAGGTCGGGTCGGGTTGGTCCATGTCGATTTGGGTTGGTCCAGGTCAGGTCGGTTTGGTCAGGTCGATTCGGGTCGGACTGGGTCCAAGCCTTGTTTGGAAGTTGGAAAATGTGGTAGAATTGAGATGAAATTAAAAAAGGAAGGGTGAAATGGCCACAAAATGGCACAATTGTGGGTTGAAAATGTTTTCGTAGGGGCAAAAAAAAGATGAAGTTCAAAATAGGCATTTTTGCCTATTAACTATCTCTTTTTTTATCCCACATCAATTCTCACATTAACAAAAAAATAAATAACTCAATATATATATTAATTGGCTAGGTCTTGTATACACTCAGGTGCACCGTACACTCATAGTGCATTTTAAAAGCGTGCAACTTGTTATGATAAAAAGTGCAATTTATTTAGATTGAAAGTGCAACTGTTAATCTGGAACATAGTTGCATGTTTCTTTTTGGAATAGTTGCACATTTCTATTTTGTATAGTTGCACGCTTCTAAAATGCACTATGAATGCACGGTGGACCCGGGTGCACATGAAACCCACTCATATTAATTTACCCTCTATGCATTACTTTTATTTTATCACTTTTGTAAGCAAAGACAATTTTTCCCTAAACATCTGTGTCCACATCCGTGTGAAAAATAATTTGAGACGAAATTTTACAGAGTGTATGGCTTAAATACCAAAATGAAACACCATTTTATTTATAAGGGATGTTAGCACAATGGATATTTCATCCCTTTGGGGGAAATAGAATCTCTATCCCTAGTCTCTGGTTAATATGTAGTATGTACTCTATTTGTCTTGGTTTTTATGGTTCAAAATTCATAAATAAATGTCCTATTTTAATTTTTCAGTCCATAGATAGTAAAAATAAATTTATCCTTTTAAATTTACCTCTTTCAAAAATCTAGAAATTACATCTCATTTCACAAATAATTACACACAAAAATTACTATATACTTTTTGTCTCATTCTCTAAAAAGATAAAATCACATTTAAAAAAAATAAAAAAATCTACCCCTCTAAATATTTGTAAATAATTCTTCCATTAAAACTCGTACCATCATTTTGGCTTGAGCCTTTTTGTATCTCCTCAGTCGAACATAAGGTTAAGACAATCTTAATGGGGTAATTGACAAAATAAAAAAAATATTCTACTCGGAAACAAAGTATGTCTAAGGGCGTGTTTTGAAACACTTAAAACAGTTTCTAGAAGCACTTATTTTCAAAGTTCCCTCTCACAGCTTTTGAAAATAAGTGCTTCTGAAAACTGTTTTAAGTGTTTCAAAATACACCCTAAGGTCAGAATGAAGAAGAAGCTGATTTATTTACAGAATTTATATAGTACTAACATGTTTTGCACTGGGACGGCTGGAAAAGCAAGAAATCTTAGCCATTCTTGGAAAGAAAGTAATCGACGTTAACCACGTACATTACGATACTCTTCCCAAATGCCAACACTCATACTCCTTTGACATCGTGCATTTATATAAATTAGGGTGGATAAGATTTTATATGCATAAGGTCCATCGAAGTTTAAGTGTCTTTTTAAAATATACAATTTACTTTATTAAAATATATAATATATTTATATTGAAACATGCAATTCTTTTTCATTGCATTATAAATAATTTATATATTTTAAAAATATATTTAAATTACATTGTGGACGTAGTACGTATAGATACACATGAGACCTAATGAGTATAGTGAAATGGACTATTTTAATCACTTGATTTGATTTTTTATTTTATTTTATAGTAATATTTAATGCTCATCTTTATTATAAATTAATAAAATATAATTAATTATGTTTAATTGGCATAGGCTCATCTGGGGTACTTCAAATCAATGTTTTCAAAACCGGGTTGAACCGGCCGGTTCAACCGGTTGAACCGGGAACCGGCCGGTAACCCGGTTAAAAAGTACCTATATAACCGGATTTCAGGTTGAACCGGGTTGAACCGGTCAAAACCCGGTTCAACCGGGAAAAAAACCGGTTTTTTTCTTTTTTTCTTTTAAATTAAATTATTAATTTATATTAAATATTTAAAATTTTAAATTTATATTTCTCTCACATTTTTCTCTAACACTTTCGATGTGGGATAAATGTATGAGGTGAGACAAAATTTATAAAATATGATATGAAAAGTTATAAAATACATATTTAAATTTTTGTAGGTGTATACTTATTTTGTTTTTTTTAACTAAACATAGAAAACGGTTGAACCGCCGGTTGAACCGGTCCGACCGGTTGAACCGCTGACCGGTGGTCTGTCCGGTTCGATCACCGGTTCGGTTATGAAAACACTGCTTCAAATGATGTGATATGCCTTTTTTATACAAATTAATAATAAATTAATAAAAATTCTATTTTTTCTCATTTTCTTTTATTCTTTTAAAAAATTTGATAAAAGAATAAAAATATAAAACTTGTGATTTGTAATAAAAAAAAATCTTTCTTTTCTTAAATACTTTTAAGATATTGAAAGTACCAACAAATAATTCAGCCACTTTTTCTTAAATGTCTTAATCGGACAAATATAATTTAAATCTAAGTTAATATAAAATTGGATGTGATAAAAATTAAAGTTTATAAATATGTGCATTATTTAGATTAGTATATTTTGAAATTAACATATAAAAGTTTAAGAAAAATAACGAATGAATATACAACATACGATAATTAGAAAAAGACAGTCTAGGATACAAATTTGTATATACATACAAATCTCAATTGAGACTCAATTTTACTTTACTCAACTCATCCTTGATCCGCTTGTCTGAGTCATCTTAGACCCGCAAATTAATTAATTTCTTAAATTGATTAATTTATATTTATATAAATTTGTACAGTAGACATATTCAAGTAAAAAAAATAATATTTTTACCCTTAAAACAAATGAAAAAGAAAATAGGCTTCAAAAGTTTAACACAACCCTCCTTTTAGCTGGGTTGGCCCGACGGTGTATGTCTAGACAGTTTAGCGAAAAATCGCATAAACTTAATTATTAATGCATTCATATGATACAAAAAAATCATGGAGTTGTGAACGAAATTTGCAATATAGGGTAACAAACTAATTAACTCAAAGAGACAACAAGACTAATATAACACTCATCACTCGAATCGCTGTAAATAAATTAACCAAAATTTAGGGGTTGTATTCAATTTTATTAGATTTTTTTAGACTTTAAAAAGTCATGTGGATTTAGAAAATTATAGACTCCATGCATAGTTTAACTGATTTTTTTTATTGATTTACATGGATTTCAATAGACTTATCAGGATTGTGGAATACATTTTTTTATTGATTTACATGGATATCCATAGACTCTGACGCTGAAACTATTGATGGAAATGCATATGGAACACACTTGTATATAAAAAATTTTATCCAAATTGTTTAGAAAAATACCAAAAATATATTAGTTCAAAACAAAAAATACATTATTATTCATCATTATTATTCTCATCTTCATTCGCATCATCTTCATTTTCATAACCGTTATATCTCGGTCTCATTTCTCACATAGCATTAGCAATACTCGTTCTCCATGCAGTACTTCCGTTCTTTGTTGTAACTAGTATATCCACCCGTGCGATGCACGTCTTACAATATTAATATATATTGTATGTAATTTTAATATAAAATAATAAAAATTATTATATAAATATACTAATTATGCTATAATTAATAATTAATATGTTATGTAACTTTAAATATATTTTCTAAACCATAAATAATACTCCTATTTAATAGTATTAAAGTTTATTAATGATAAAAAGCTTATAATACTCCTTTCGTCTCATAATAACTTGCACATTTTTTTATTTTGATGTTTCACAATAATTTATACATTCAAAAAATAGAAGGTCATACATAAAATTCACCCTCACCATATTCACAATTTTATACAAAATATCATTACTTTTAAATGCACATATACACACAATTAAACTCATTTAATTACTTTTTAAATAAAGATATGTTTCTTTGGAGATTTAAGGGATATTTGCAAAATTTTATGTTTTTTTTAATTGATGATTATGAAAAAATTAATTAATAGTAAAATTTGATAGTGTTCATAAAATAATTCAGAAAAAAGTTGTTAGTGTTTGCAAAAAGGTAAATAGTTCTAAAAAAAATGCTAATAAGCTACTAAAATCACACCCTTTCAACTTCTAGTTTATAACTTCTGATAGCTTATTTAATCTAGTAAAAGAGAAACAAAAACACTCCAAATTACTTGTGAACACAATTCTAGGTGATTATAATCACTTATAAATTTTTGCAAACACCTCCTTAAAGTGTGCATGAGAAGTCATGATTTCTATTTTTAGATTGTGGTAGAGTGATAGTTTATTTTATGTCAAATTAATGTTTAACGATGATTAATATTGTATTATTATATCGTATTGAAATTGAGACAATTAGTGATGTGGTTGCATTGAATATTGTGAATACAGTTGTGTATGGTTATTTCATATGAGTATATGTTGAAGTCTGATTTATATGTTAAAGTATAATGGGACGTGGTTCGAAGAATCATAGTCCATTAGGGTAAGTCCCGAAACAAATATACCATAAAAATTTACAAAAATTTCCTTGAAACTCTATTCAATAATATATATATATATATATATATATCGTATCTAGCATCTCCTTCCCATCGGCACAACATTTGCAAGGAAAATGACAATTTTGATGAATCTCTATTCCATGCCAAAACCCAAGTAGAAAGCAGATTTAGTTGCTTGTGAGATGTTAGATCTGTGTTCTAAAAACATGAGTTATTGCTCGGTGATCAAATACGGACTGGTTTCTTTACATATGGTAGATATAATAGTATTGGGTTTTTATCAGATTGACATTCATCCGGCGTAATTTGCCACTAAAAAAAGCATATGGTAGATATAATAGTATTGGGTTTTTTTTATGTTTTTTTAGTGGCAAATTACGCCGGATGGTTTAGTGCATGAGATGCGCAGTGCATGATTTCAGTTGATGACAATTGGAAATATACATTGAAATTGAAAAAGGGAAGAAATGAATTGGGCATGATTTCCAAATGCTAGCATACAGAAGAAGCATGAATGAACAATTATCCTTGGCCATTACTTGTAGGATATTGCCAAAGTGAAGTTGCAAAGCATATAAGTAGCTAAATGCATCAGTATCTATGGTATAAAGTAAATCTCAATGTTTTACTTCTTTTTTTATGCATGTTGTTCTCAAGTATAAGACTACAAAAGAGTATATGCTGAATTTTTATAAAACCATTGGTTACTTTGAAAATAATCTATTGTGTTGAATTTAATGTTGTAAAATAAAATTGTATTGAAGTAAGATCTTAAGAATTCATCAAGATAATATTACTATAGAGTGCAATTCAGCAAATAAGTAGTAAAGTTGTCAAAAGAAAATGTCATTGTATACTATCTTCAGATATCAGAGTAGTTATCTTCTTGGAGCCCGTAAAAGAAAACTTATCAGGTCGTTCTCTTTTGAAACCCAAGTTTTAGTTCAGTTTTGGTTTTTAAACTTACCTAACTACTTAACAAAAAAAATTAAAATTAAGGGGTTTATCTTATGTTAATTTCTAAATATTGTGTAGGCACATGTATGGTTATTAATGCAATTTGTCTTACCTTGAACAACAATGTATTTTGAAATAAGGTCAGTCAAACTTTCTAGTCTATCCTATATCTAAATTTAAAAATAAAATCTTATGCAATGAGTTAATTGAAGGACATTTCCAATTGAGCCTTCGTGTAAACCTACAATGCCAAGTTAACACCAATTTAAGAAGGTTACAATAGCAACTATTTTGTCCAATTCCGAAAGCCTAACATCCATAAATAATATACTATCAGGTAAGCACTGAGATTTGCAGTAAACTTAATTCCAAAGTGAAGAAAAAATAATATTAATAGATAACTAACCTCAAACTGGAGCATGATGTATTTATTTTAGCAGATTTGAAGTACAATATTGGGCAATAAAATAAAAATATATATTTTTCTCCATATTAAACAAATGTTCGCCTGAAAATTTCAGGAGCATGCTTTCTTTTTCATCATTAGTTGTAGATCCTATGAAATGACAATCCTACTGTGCATTGAAACTAATAAACAATTGCTTATTTTAATATTTAAAGTAACAGCTAACAATCAGGATCACAATCTTTTTTTCGGAAACAACTTTCACTCCACTTTTAAGCGCTTGAAACGTACGGCTTTTCCTGAGGGCGAGTACAGCTCACGCAGACAAATTAATTTGCTTTTAATTGGAAGCTAGTGCTGCTTTTATATATTTATAAATTGAATTTGAGAAAACAATTCCGTTTTTTGTTATAGTTAGCTTTCATTCTTTTTTAAATGAAAAATATTACTTGTTTAAATAGAAAAATATTACTTGTTTAAATAGAGAAATATTATTTGTTTAAAAGAAAATTATTACTTGTTTAAAAGAAAAGTATAACTTGTTTAGATGAAAAGTATAATTTGTTAAAATAGAAAGATATTACTTGTTTAAATTAAAAGTATTACTTGTTTAAATAAAAAAAAAATATTAATTTGTTTAAAAAAAAAAAATATTACTTGTTTAAATAGAAAAAATATTACTTGTTTAAAAGAAAAGTATAACTTGTTTAAATAAAAAAATATAACTTGTTTAAATAAAAAAATATTATTTGTTTAAATTAAAAATATTACTTGTTTAAATAGAAAAATATAACTTGTTTAAATGAAAAGTGTAACTTGTTTAAATAGAAAAATATTATTTCTTAAAAAAAATATAAAACTTGTTTAGATGAAAAATATAACTTGTTTAAATAGAAAAACATTATTTATTTAAATTAAAAGTATTACTTGAATAGAAAAATATTACTTGTTTAAATAGAAAAATATTACTTGTTTAAATAGAAAAGTACTACTTGTTTAAATAGAAAAGTATTACCTGTTTAAAAAAATATATAACTTGTTTAGATGAAAAATATAATTTATTTAAATTAAAAACATTATTTATTTAAATTAAAATATTACTTGAATAGAAAAATATTACTT
The DNA here is from genome assembly GCA_037126765.1 of Stenogyne calaminthoides. Taxonomy (NCBI): domain Eukaryota; kingdom Viridiplantae; phylum Streptophyta; class Magnoliopsida; order Lamiales; family Lamiaceae; genus Stenogyne; species Stenogyne calaminthoides. The sequence continues at coordinate 36,150,355 of JBBCBC010000018.1, forward strand.
GTTTAAATAGAAAAATATTACTTGTTTAAATAGAAAAGTATTACTTGTTTAAAAGAAAATTATAACTTGTTTAGATGAAAAGTATAATTTGTTTAAATAGAAAAATATTACTTGTTTAAAAGAAAAGTATAACTTGTTTAGATGAAAAGTATAAATTGTTTAAATAGAAAAGAATTACTTGTTTAAATAAAAAGTATTACGAAGGTTTTTTTTCTTCCGACCTTTCGTCTTCAGAGTCCTCGAGAATACGGAGGGTGTATTGGTTGTGGAGTCTGTAGGATTTTTTTAGACTTTCAAAGTCTGGGGGTATTCAATTCGGATTTTTAAAAGTCTTTAAAAATCATGAGGTATTCAATACGGATTTTAAAAAGTCTTAAAAAATCTTTAGGTATTCAACAGTGTATAAATTTTAATACTCTATGGATTTTATTTGATTCTCTTTAAAAAATATGAATAAATTTCACTCTCCAAAATCTCTTCTAACAACCAGAGATTTTAACGTATGGGGTGTATTCAATTGAGATTCTATTGAATTTTTTTGGACGCTTTTAAAAAGTCATGAGTGAACAAATAACACCGTCTACTAACACAAATTCATGGAGACTCGGAGAGGCACCTTATATAAAATTAGCAATATAGGGCCCAAAATCCATACTGATGGTTTTGAGAGACGAAGAGAAAATACAAGGCTCGTCCCTCAAACAGTTGGAAATCAACCATAATTTGATCGAGAAATCACAGAATTGCACGGAGTATATATTTTTTATAATATTATATCACAAATACTTATGTAAAATATTGCACTATGCAATATCCCTAAATACAGGAACAAAAAAACATCAAAGTTTAAAAAATACTACGTACTATATATGATAAAAAAATTTATGGAAATAGTGATTAGAAAAGAGTTGTTTATTAGTATTTTATGTGATAAAGTGAAAAAAGTGATGGATAGTTGGGGGTAGAAATAGTTGTTTAGATTTTATGCGATACATTTTAAAAAATGATGTGATAAAGTGATAAAACTATTTCCAAAAGGAAAAAAACCTTAAATTGGGACAAAAAAAAATGGAAAAAAACTAAAGATTCGGATTAGTATATATATATGATAAAAAAAGTGGGTCTTTTTGACTTATAATAATTTTAAAAGCGTGCAACTATACAAAAATTTTTCAACTATAACAAAAAAGCATGCAACTATGTTCCCATATTAAAAGTTGCACTTTTTTGTATAAATAAATGATTTTTCAACATAACAACAGACGCTTTTAAAAACGCCAAGGTCACAAAGACCCGCCACATCAAAGATCTAGCCATGGTAAAATATTGTACAAAAAAGTGAATCTCTATGTATTTGTATGTATCTAACCATGTCACCGGAACCGTCAGAGATCCCGGCGACCACAACAAAGTGGGCCATCTTTGGACTCTCGACGGCGCAAGAGAGCGACTCCGGCTGGTGAAGGCCGACCTCATGGTCGACGGCAGCTTCAACGCCGCCGTTAAGGGATGCGACGGCGTTTTCCACATTGCTTCGCCGGTGCTAGGCCTGCCCAAATCCGATCCCAAGGCATGTACCAATTTTATAAAGTGCCTACCTTTAACAATGTTTTTTTTATTTTAATAACTTAAATTTTTGTGTGAATTAATTAGGTTGAAATATTGCAACCTGCAATTGATGGTACGTTGAATGTGCTACGTTCGTGCAAGAAAAATCCATCGTTGAGGCTCGTGGTTCTCACTTCTTCTTCCTCGACGGTACGGGTGAGGGATGATTTCGACCCCCGTGTGCCGTTGGATGAGTCTTCGTGGAGTTCTGAGGAGCTCTGCGAGAGACATAAGGTAAGTCACACGAACTTTCTTCTTCAAAATAATACCCTTAGCACTATCACGTTTCAATATACGAAAAAGTATCATTGTTTAAAAAATATTTAATTTTAGATGTTATTCATCTCAAAATCACTAAGTAGTGATACTTCACGTGCTAAAATGTATTGCTTCATATACTAAACAGTATTACCGAGTTTATAGAGATTTTTGTCAAATTACAATTATCCCCTATATTATATTTCCACGATCATTATAAGACTATTTATGTTAATTTTTTAAATTTGTTACGATGTTGATGATTGTACTAGATTTGGTATGTATTATCAAAAATTCAAGCTGAGAAGGCTGCATGGAAATTCTGTGAGGAAAACAATATTGATCTAGTGACAATCCTCCCTATATATTGATCATTTCTAGCTTTAATTAACTGTATTACAAAATGACTTTTATTTTCCCTCCTACCTATTGCATATATATATACATATGTGATTTGAAATCTCAATGTTTCATCTTGCATTTTAAAATAATCACAAGTTACGTGTATTAAATCTCATAATTTATCAACAAATGGCATATATATAAAAAAATAAGACGCAAAATGAAACAGAGAATTCGAAAGAGAGAATTCATTAATGGCTCGAAATTCTGGATACAATGAATAAATAAACGCCCATAACAAAAATGCCATATCACTTTATTAAGCTAATTGTTTAAAATTATGTTGCTTAACACTTAACAATCCATATACGTTTCTTCCCACAAATCTAAAAAAAGAAAGAGGAAAAAAAAAAAAACAACGTTTCATCTTGATAAAGATAAAATTTCAAATATTCATATTACTGGGAGTGGTCTTCTGGTGCATCGTGCATCTGTATTTTTAAATCATACATTTGCTTTTAAAATATATAACTTACATATAATGAAGCATGCAATATACATTCTTAAAATAAATTGCATGTTTAATGTAATAAGTTGTATATTTAAAAAATGTACAATATAATATATGATGCACGTGATGATATAAGACCTAAACATGTAAGATGAATAAAAATTAATTAGTCAATTATATATAAATAAATTTTGACCGAATTAATGAACAAAATGAATATACTCCGTATTATTTGATATTTGGTTCAATATTTCATTATATGACTGGATAAATTAATATTATTTTTTTTAAATCGGACAAATGGTGACCTCACCGATAAATTAATACTAACCCCAATGAAAAAATAAAAATTATAATAAAATATTTTTGCAAGTTGAACAATTAGGGCATTAGATAGGGCCAAGCACAACAAATTCTATGGAAATTAATGCTATTACTTGATACTTTTCACTTGGAATTGACTTGAGATCCAAAATTTTCCGGATGTATTTTCATCGAACAGATCACTGAATTTTTGAAAAGTCATGCCGGTGTGGACTTGCGCTAGTTGCAGTTGATTTCTTCCAACTGAAGTTTTTGATTTCGCATTTCTCTCAGTCTCTGTGCAAAGAAGAGCAATCTAGAATGAGGAGGTGCTCTTTCGACTACCGGTACCTCCTCCTTCTCACTGCCCTGCCCTTCATCTACATCCAGGTCAAGCCTCGTATACGTCTCTCTCTGCTTTTTCATTGAATTATATATTGTTTCTGATTCGTATATGTTGTTTTGAATACAAATGTGTTGGCCGATTTTGCCTCTCCTGATTGGATGGACTGCGTATTAGAGTGTTGGATTGATTGAGCAAGATCGAGGATTCTTATGAACTGTCGTTTTTTCGTAAATTTGTTTTTCTGATTGTTGGTTTCCACTGGTGTAGGGGAGTTGTAATCTTTTGCTTAGTTAATTGATATTTGTTGTGCTGATACTAACTATTTTCCATGACATCAGTTTTCTTCCCGAGCACCTAAAATTGAATGCTGTGGGGGATTGTACCTCTGTTTCGTTTTCTGCTGAGTTGAATTGTTTATACTTGGGGATGCTTATTGCTGCGAGATTTGATAAATTGATGATCCAACTTGACTTGTTTTCTTGATGTACAGATGCGCCTTTTTACAACTCAATCGGAGTATGCTGACCGGCTTACTGATGCTGTACGTATTCTTTGTTTTAATATAGTGAATTGATTGGATAGGCAGGGAAGACATGCTTATGAACGTCAGTTTTAAGTAAATTATTAATGGCTTTCAACATTTACTCCAACATATAATATTCGTTACCTTGTGCATTAGCACTGCTACCTGGACCTCTAGTGATTTTAATCTAATCTAGTCCAATTACACTTACTTATGGAGAATGCTGTTATTCACTTCAAATTCTCCATTGTGTTGGCTTTCCACCTTCTATTAAGTTATGCGTATGGGGGCCTCACAAATTCTTTTTATAACAGATTGAGGCAGAAACTCAATGTACAAGACAAACGAGATTGTTAATAGATCAGATTAGCTCGCAACAAGGACGAATTGTTTCTCTTGAAGGTGCATTATCACTTCTATTTCAACCTTGATGAGTGGTGATCTTTTTCTTCATTTAAACTGTCTTTCTTCAAATTGATTGTAACCTTGCTGCTGAAGTTGGGGTTTTCGAATATCTCTTACCATTTATAGGAAGCTTGTCAGTTGTCGTGTATGTACTTCAGTCGTGAGCTGACAAAAAAGTCTTCTGTCCGCATATAGAAGTTTTTCAACTACAATTATTTATACTTCTGAAAGGATGACAATTAAGCTATGCATATATCTTACTAATCATTTTTTTCCCCTTTAGATTATCTTAGTTAATAGTATATGATTTTGCACTAGTTGTTGCATCTTTAAATTTATAAACAATACTAGGTAGTTATTTGTGGCTGCTAAAATTATGAGCATGCTGGTTTCAGAAGAAAAGAAACGCCAAGATGAGGAATGCAGACAGTTAAGAGAACTTGTTCAAGATCTACAAAGTATGTTATCTGTGGTTCCTTCCTAGATCTAAATTGGTTTCTTTTTATTCATGCAACAACTTGTTTTCTATTTACTATATATTTTATTGCATTTGGTAATTGGTACAGAATATTTAAGAACACTTCAGTTGCATTACTTTATAGTAGAAGAATGAGACACTAAGAAAAAAATTCCACTGTTGACCTCAGGTTTTATTGAGCAAACTGGACCAATTTAACCACTCAATTGAGGTTGCCAAACAAAGAAAGACACTTGTTAGATAGGCAGAATGCTTGATTGTTTGTAACTTCCTGGAATTTCAAGAGTGCAAATTTTACTGTATTCCATTATTTTAACTATCTGTGTAGCTCCACCTCCCCCCAGCTTATAGCACCATATAACCTAAATTTTCCTGAAGGGTTTTCCAAGTTTGCCCTTGTGCTGCCGATGGATTTCTTCTTTTGCATTGTTCTTGGTTAAGTTGGATTCCATTATATTGCAAAGTACTCCTTCTGTACTTCTGCCTGTTTTTGCAAAATATTTGGTTGTTTTATGTTTTGTCCACTTTTCTTATCTATTTTAGTCCATTTCTGCTCTTCATTTCAGCCTGTCATCCATGATCATTGGCTGCACATGGCATTGTCATGATTATTCTCTGTTACACTGCAGGCAGGGGTGTCAAGAAACTGGTCGGTGATGTACAGGTATGGATGTGCTCAAAGATTTAATATGTTGCATCATATGTTATTATATTGATTCTTGACCATTGAACACATGACACCTGGCTGATTGTTCAGGCTCCAGTAGCAGCAGTTGTGGTTATGGCCTGTAACCGTGCTGATTATCTTGAGAGGACTATTAAGTCAATTCTAAAGTATGGTTAGTTATATGCATATTTTTGGTGCTTTAATTGTTGGAAGTCTTCTCAATAACTGTCGTGCTTAATAGGTACCAAAGTCCTGTTGCTTCAAAATATCCCCTCTTTGTATCACAGGTATCGAAACTCAGACTCAGATTGATACCTACATAATCCTTGTAAATTTAGTGCTAGTTAGATGTAAACTGTTCTCTCAATTTATTTTGGGCAGGATGGATCAGATCTTAATGTCAAAAGCAAGGCATTGAGCTATGATCAGCTAACATACATGCAGGTGATTGTTTTCGTTCCATTTTGTTAAGCATCATACCTTGTACCTCAGTATTGAGCCTGCCAATATGTTGAGGCATTTCCTACCAATCTTACCACATTACTATTTTATTACACAGAAACTTACCACTGTTGAAATTATTTAACAAATTGCTCAAACATCACTTGAGTAATGGGCCTAATGGCTTGACTTACTTATTCAAGTATTAAGACCTATCTCTTTCTTGGTGAACTAAAAGAGATTTGACACTATGCTTATATCTTTCTCAGCATTTGGATTATGAACCTGTGCACACAGAAAGGTCTGGGGAGTTGATTGCATACTACAAGATTGCACGTAAAGTTTTTTATTACGTGGTTTGTTATTAATCGTTTGTCATGTTAGAGGTGGTTGCTGTTTTCCAGAATACTAATTAATTGCTTGCCTTTCAGGACATTATAAATGGGCATTGGATCAATTGTTTTACAAACATAAATTTAGCCGAGTAATCATCCTTGAAGGTGCCTGTTACTCCATTTTATTTCTTTCGATTATTTTCCCTATCTCAGCTTCTCTGAGATCATATCTCAACATGCAGATGATATGGAAATTTCTCCTGATTTCTTTGACTATTTTGGGGCTGGAGCTGACCTTCTTGACCGCGACAAGTGAGGTTTCCATACTCCATATTTATCTCTCGGTATCTATTTCCATGTATGTTCAATACCAGCTACTGATTAAGTTCTTTCATTAACTTCATCTATTATAGATCCATTATGGCTATTTCTTCATGGAATGACAATGGACAGAGGCAGTTTGTACACGATCCCTGTAAGTTTATCAGTTCCTTATAAATGATGATCTGAACTGCTACAAAATTGTGCATTAGTAGAAGCTAGTAAATTCCGTTTCATGTGCAATTTTAGTTTGGATATTTGTACTCACCAGTTGAAAAAATTAGATGGAAATTTCCCACTGTGATTTGATGGTGTTCCAGTAAACAACCTTAGTGGTCACAGACTCACGGTCCTTTTTAAAGTTTCTTGCATATTCTCATATCTCTTGCAGATATGCTTTATCGCTCGGATTTTTTCCCTGGACTTGGATGGATGCTTTCAAGATCCACATGGGACGAATTATCTCCTAAATGGCCAAAGGCATATCCTTCATGAATTATGTTGTTCAGTCAGATTAAAATAATAATTAATTATTATACTCTAATGTGTGATATAACTATTTTTCTTATTGTATCCTTTCTGTGATCTTGAGAATTTTCTTGACCAACATAGCACTTATTGGGATGACTGGCTGAGATTGAAAGAGAACCACAAAGGACGACAGTTCATTCGCCCGGAAGTGTGCAGAACATATAATTTTGGAGAGCATGTATGTATATTTGAACTGATCTCCATATTGCTGGAGTTCCTTAATGCTGGTTTCATAATCCATTATGAGTTTATTCTATTTATTTTAATAACTCTTCCTTAGCATAAAGGATGTTATTCTCAGAGCTTGCATTCATGAGGCTGTGTTTCTTTTAGGGTTCCAGTTTGGGGCAGTTCTACAAAAAATATCTTGAACCCATAAAACTGAACGACGTACAGGTATGTAACTATTTGACCAATGTCCCCCCGTGCCTGCCATTTTCTTAAGTAATTTCTGATTGTATTGAAGGTCAATTGGAAGTCGATGGACCTGAGCTACCTGGAGGAGGTAAATTCTAGTTTTAAGAAGTGCATCATTCCATAACAACAATATAAAATAAATAAAATTTCATGCTTGAAATATAGTAAACCTCCAAACTTTTATAGGACAAGTATGTGAAGCACTTTGCTGATATGCTTAAAAAGGCGACTCCTATATATGGATCTAGTGCTATTCTGAAGGCATCTAACATAGAAGGTGATGTCCGTATTTTGTACCGTGACCAGTCGGATTTCGAGGACATTGCAAGACAATTTGGCATTTTTGAAGAATGGAAGGTAATGAAGTTATTTTGAGATGTTCTTGTCTATTATTCTTCATACATAGATTTTAAAGATGGCCAAAGTAAAGTGTTCTCTACGTATATTTGTTATTTTACAGGACGGTATCCCAAGAACAGCGTATAAAGGAGTAGTTGTTTTCTGGCACCAAACGAAGAAACGTGTATTCTTTGTGAGCCCGGACTCTTTACGACAACTTGAAATCAGTTAAGAGTGGAGACAAAACACATTCTAGTTAACTTGGTTCAGATTTTGATTAAGTTATTGCAGTGACATGATACCAGGTTGGTGGTCTTGTTAGTTACTATACAGTTTAGATACTCTTGTTTCTTGTATAACAGAAAACAGATTTTAGTGATTCTTTTAAGCTGGTCATTTTCTGTATCTTTAACTCACAAATTTTCCTTTCTGAGACACTATCTTATGACAGCCGTGCAATGTAATCAATTAGTTGGAAAGAAAATGCTTACTGCACTAGTGGATAAGTTGAAAAGGTTTTGTCTTTTGAATAATTTAACTTTATCGCAAAATTCTTTGCCTACAACTTTTGTCGTTGAATTTAAACAATGGATGAAAAATTATGTGCATGTGATTGGTAAAGTTATGCTTTAAAAATGACAATTATTTAAAAAAAAAAAAAAACAGAAATATGGTTTTAAAAATATTATTTTTTTGTTTGATAGAACTTACAAAAATCATTGGAAGACAATATTTTATCCCACATGTCATTAGAAATAAAAACTTCAATTAGAAGATATCAAGATCAAATTTGACACTCCACCCAAAAAATACTTTCAAGACATAATTTTCAAAACTTCATTAAAAAGTTTTAAAATTTAAAATACTTAATAATCTTTCAAAATAAAATTAATAATTTAACTAGACATTTTAAGATGCATTCTACCGATCAAAAAAAGAAGAAGATGCATCCTGCTAATTATAAATCCTATTGATGGTGCATCATATAACAATTATGTGTGTTTATAAGATTTGGATTATGTGTTGTACAATATTGTGATGTGTAGTAAACTTACACGAGTCTGTAACGTGTTTTTTAATTGAATAGCATAGTCATGTATTGTATTTAATTTAAATACCCCATAGACCCGCGCAGATATACTGCACAACGCAATAATGTACAACACATCATCCAAATTAGTGTGTATGCATGTACAATATGCATATTTATTAATGTATTTTGAGTCTTTGACTAACATTGTTCAAAATAACTAGCTACTCCCGCTGTCTTAATTTTGATTATCCACTTTTCGTAAATAGCCGTCCTAATTTTGTTTGGCTATTTCTTAAAAAAGAAATAAAACAACTTTCAATACTATTTAATACTATTAATTCTCTCCACGAAACCCACTTTACACCCTTTAATATTATTATTTCCCTCTACCAAATCCACTTTACTCACTTTACACCATTTAATACTATTATCTCCTATTTTTTCTTAATCTTTGTGTCTACAGTATCCGGATAATCAAAAATAGGACGGAGGGAGTACAATATAATGTATTAGCTGGCACTGGCAGGCATTCCTCATCAATTGAAGGAAATATGTGGATGGTCAAACTTTGAGTTAGTCTTTGGTTTGACTTCAGCACATTTAAAATGTCAAGTAATACACAGACATTACTCCATATTTCTCTATCGTCAAAATGTGCGCCATCAACCCATCAATCCACTTAGCTAGTCAACAAAATATTATAGTAATTAATTTGGAAAATATAAATTGGGTCAGAGAATGAGTAATTAAGTAGGAAGATTATTAGATCTGAATTCGTCTTCAACCAATCGCATATTTATTTCTAGTGTGGGTCTCCTGTGCATCAAATGTGCACCGTGCACTCGGGTATAAGAGTGATCCATTAAAAAAAATGAGACATTGTCATTAGTGGAAAATATGATCCACAATAAAATGAACAGAGTCAAGGTGAGTGCACAGATTTAGAGTCCGTGCATCAAGTGTATATGAGACCTTGCCTTATTTCTATTTATCTAAACCATCAATACAAATGAGACACTAATGCTTTAATTGTCATCTATTCTAATTAAGTCAAGAATAAAGAAATATTAATGTTTAGATATTGTAGGGAGAAAACGAAAGTAATTAAGGTTGAAGAACTTGTTTAATTTTTGTCCGCTTCGGTCAAACACTAAACCAATGCCTAATGAGTTTTATAGAGGAAGACTTGATGGTGAAGAATAAAGGTGACGTTTGTTTTATATTTTAAGTGATTTTTAGGGTATGTTTGTTTCTAACTTACAAAATATATATAAAAAATTTATTTTTAATATTCTAATGTATGTTTATTTATAAGATTATACATTTAGATTTTAAAATTCATTAAAATTTTAGCCTATAATACTTTTATGAGTAGGTCTAGTGTGAAAATTTTCATGTATGAAAATCTATAAAATTGCTCTAAATCAACCATCTACATCATAAACACTAAATAATGAACCCTAAATTATGACATATTCGGGACGGGTGAACTATGAGCCACTTGGGCCGAGTAAACCATAAATCACTCAATTTTGTCTTACATTCATCAATTACAGAATTTAGTTATAAATTAAAAAAATTTCTTGTATGAAAATTTTCAGACTAGACTTTGTCTACTTTTATATTTTTTATTATACTTTTATTTTTCTCTATTATTATACATCTTATGTTCCCATTTGGACAGTCTGCAATAAACATGCCCAAGGAATTTGAGTTTTGCAATTTAAAGGACTTTGAAACCCTAATAAAATAATGTTCTTTTTAAAAAAATTAGTAGAGTGAGATTAAAATTTATATAAAACAATGCGTAAGGTAAAAAATGAGCTACGACAATTTTTATTCATATAATTATATGTATAAGATCATAAGGTTAGCCTATTAGGTCCCTAAAAATGTGTGAAAAGATTGATCAGAATCAAAAGATTTATTGACCTTATAAAAGATTCAGGCTCAAGGCCAACTTAAGATGAAGAAAAGCTATTGTTTATGGATAATTAAAGTGTTGATGTTGAAGAATTAGTTATGAATTATTAAACAGATTAATTGCGACCATATAGAATAGAAGAACGAGTTAATTACAAACTATGTGTATTGCGTAGACTGCCTTTTGGTCAATATATACGTGTTGCATACTGCAACGAATTTTTGCACACGAAAATTGTCAACCAGCGTGTGACTACATCTTGCTCAATTTAAAAGAAAATATATCAATTACGTGATAAATAATAAATTATTCAAAAAAATTATTTTTGATTTTTTTTGGTTGATATGATCTTTAAGGGTATGTTCGTTTCTGTGGGCGTGGGAAATCCGAACTTTGAAGTCATAGGATTTCAAAATCTCAAACCCACTTTATTCCACTTTCCTTGGTTTGCGGTCCAAATTAGGTGTTGCAATCATCCCGGGATGGAGGGAGTATGTTTGTTATGAAATTTTATAGAGTGGAATGGTGGAAAAGATGATTGATGTGATATTATTATATTATTTTAAATGTATTGGGAGAATAAAAAAGTAGATGATGTGAGTGTATTGAGATAATAAAAGGTAGAATAGTAGTAGGTTATGAAGTAGAGTAGGATTAATAGGATTTCAAAATTCTTACTTTAATTCTCAAAACAAATGGGGGTTTGAGATTGTAAAGTCCAAAGTCCGCCGGAATAGTCACTAAGAGTATGTTCATTTTAGGCTTCAGTGGGCGTGGAAAATCCTGATTTTGAAGTCCTAGGATTTAAAAATCTTGATGAATATTTAAGATGTATGTTTGTTATGAGATTTTATAGGGTAAGATGGTGGAAAATATGATTGATGTGATATTATTATATTATTTTGAGTGTATTGAAAAAATAAAAGAGTAGATGATGTTAGTGTATTGGGAGAATAAAAAGTAGAGTAATAGTAGGTTATGAGGTAGGGTATGATTAATAAGATTTCAAAATCCTTACTTTAAGTTTCAAAATAATTGGGGGTTTGAGATTGTAAAGTCCAAAATCCGCCGGGATAATCGCAAAACGAACATACCCTAAAAGTTGTGTGTACCCTAGTGCACAATTAATAATATTCAATACAATTAATTAAAATTGTTTTGTAAAAATAATATTAATTGATTATTAGAAAATAACTAAGGCTCTATTTGGGTGGATGAATTTGAATCCATAAATTTCACACACAAATTATCACTCTCCAATGAATTTAAACATACTTAAATTTGAGAGTTTGATTTAAAATTGGGGGATTTTAAATTCTCATCAAAACCTAGTCATTTGTGAAATATTTTCATCTCTACCCTTCCCCTTGTCCCCCTTCACTCTTTTTCATAAACTCTCAAATTTAAGTATTTATAAATCAATTAAATAGTATAATTTATGTGTGAAATTCATGAATTTCCAAATCCATCGCCGTAAGAGCCTAAAAGTATTTAAAAGTTCACACCATTAGAGTATTTGGAGATGCATGATATTTTCTAGCGCTGCGGATTTGATGCTGTTTTGTGCTACACGTTTATTTATGTGACAATAAATAACTTTGATGCCTTTAAAAGTTGAGAAACACTTTTATAAATGTTATTACTATTTAAAAAATAAAATATATTTTAAATAATATTTATTTATTCTCACTTTTTTTTATTCATTTACCCATCAAATTTATTCTCATATATTTTGTGAAAATATACATTTTATCTTTATCCTTCAACTATCATTTAATTATTTAATTGTTATTGTACTTTACTCACAAACAATCGCTTTATTTATAAGTGGTCCCCATAATATTCTGTAATACTCTTATTTTATCTACTTTATCTACATTTTTTTTAAATGTTGTGCCCAAGAAGATGAGCATATTCGTGGACGGAGAGAGTAATAATTTTACTTTTTAAACAATAACAATATTGTGTAAGTGTGATATTGAAGAAATAAAATTTACCACCAATTTCGATTTATTAAAAGTTTTGCCCTTAAAGTTGGCATTAATTATTTTCTCCGTCTAGTGTTTTTTTTTTTTACAACTAAAAAAGGAAAAATCAATTACTTTTTATTACTTAAAAAAAAAACCATGTTTTGAGTTATACATAGATCAAAATATCATTTAAGATCCGCTTGGTTGAGAGTAATAGAAGTGAATAATGAGATTCACTTTTATTAATATTATTTGGTAACTTTGATACATAAGTAATGAGATTAGAAGTAAGTAATTGATTACCCTCACTTATTCAACCCACCTCACATGATACACATTATTCATGTTCGAACCAAACAATAACAATACAATTAATAACTCCATAATGATTGACCCCTCAATGATATCACTTACCATTTTCGAGTCATACCAAGCAGACCCTTATTGTGTTTGAAATTCTAGAATTTACCTATGAAGTCCTTATATAACCTTTTTAGCAGAGACACACTTGCATGAGACGGTCTCACGGTGAGATGGAACATAATTGAGATATTGACGCTTTTTAACATTTTAAGAGGGATAAATTTTGATTTGTGCTAAGTTATACTACATTCGTCTTAAAATCGAAGTCACATTTACTTTTCATACGTGTTTTTGCAAGTTAGTTTTGTATTAGTAATTGAACTGATAAATTGATTTTTAAGGAGGGATATGATCGATGAGCCTCTTATCTATCATACTCATTCTTAAAAATCAATTTATCATTTCAATTACTAATACAAAACTCCCTTAAAAATACGTGTGCAAACAATAAACCCACCTTCGAATTCAAAACGAAAGAAGTTTTTCGTCTAATGCATAAGACCGTCTCGTACAAGTTTTTATTTTTATTAATACTCCAATTATTGTCAACAGATTCAGTTAGATACTACTACTACTACAAGATAATAACCTGCTCCCTCGCAGCCCATGTTTTTCACTCAGAGGAAAGTGCCCAGAAAACCCAAAATGATGCAAATGCACATGTTCTCTGATGTTGCCTAATAATTCCCTGGCCAACGCACTATTTTGTCTTTAGCTAAAAAGACCCTTTAATATAACTCCTACGTACCAACTACCAACCTTTATTTAGCTTGTTATCTAGGTTTGATATATTTTATTTCAACTTACATTCCATATCATAATTTAAAAGTAACTACATACCCATTTTTTTAAAATCATACTTTATCAAATTCTACCGCACTCTCAAATATATACAAAATATAAATATATTTTTTGTTTTATATAAAATCTTTTTAAATTTTCTCTACGGAATTTCAAAACCCCTCAAAACTATAAACAAACTTAGCCTAGGAGTTGACCAAGTGATGTAGGTTTGACACTTTGAATATGCTCCTCTCTAGATCTCAAGTTCGAAACTATTAGGTGCGATCAACTCTTGAGATGAGTTAGTCCATACAGAGCATTGCTCTGATTTTAAGTGGACGCCCTCTAGTAGGGGTGGGAATAAGTCAGGCTACCCGATAAGGCCCATGGCCCGACCTACAAAAGTCTTACTTGGCTCGGCTCGTTTAATAAATAAGTCACACTCAGACATTTTTAAAAGTCTATTTACTTAAATAGACCAGACTTGAACTTTTTCGTAAGCCTTTTAAGGCCAACAGACCAGCCTAGTTAATTATATATATAAATAATTATATATATTATCAATAGCATAGATAATATTTATTAATAATAATTAGTACTAGTATATATTTGGTATGCAAATATAACACAACACGACAACTATTAATTTTTATAATATTTTAAATAATTTTATAATGATTTAAATATTTTAACAATTATTCACATTTATACTTCATCCGTCCCGAATTCGAAGTCACATTGTCCTAAAAGATTCGTCCCGAATTCGAAGTCACATTTCCTAAAATAGAAATAAAGCAACTCCACTACTTTAAATTTTATCCTAAACTCTAAAAATTTACACTCAATACCATTACTTTTTTCATATTAAAGTCAACTTTATTCTCTTTTATTTACATCAATGTCATTACTTTACTAGTTACACCCTCCACAAAAAGCAACTAATACTAATAAACAACTCTTCCATTAAACTCCGTGCAAAAAGTAAAGGTGATTTCGAATTCGGGACGAAGGAAGTAATAATTTTTTTTATTGTTTTGATGATTTGATGAAGCAATTATTTGTACACTTAATTTTTTTATAGATGCGATTTTGAATTTTTGATAATGAATAGTGACCTTAGTAAGATTGTAAAATGAATACTTCCTCCGTCCCTTAGCAATTTGCACCCCAAAAACGACACACATATTAAGAAAAAGTAATTATTTAATATTTTGTTGATTTTTCAAAGGGAATTGAGGGTGGAGATTGTGAGGTGTAGATATTAAGGGTGGAGATTGTGAGATTCTTTGTCATTTTAAGGGGTGTAAATTGGTAAGGGACAGACCAAAAAGGAAAGTGTGCAAATTGTTAAGGGCATGTTCGTTTCGCGACTACCATGGACGGACTTTGACTATACAATTCCAAATATCTTTCTTTTCAATACTCAAAAAAAGTATTTTGAAATCCTACATCATCCACCTCTAATACTATTACTGCACCCTACACCCTACACTCCCATCCTATTTTGAAATAAATAATTTGTTATATATGTATATATATACTCACAAATAACAATCTCCTCACTTTTACACAATTTCCAACACATCACATTCATTCAATCATTACAATAATAATATAATAATACAAATTAATCAACTTTTTCTTCATCCTACACAATCCTATCCTATAAAATGCCCAACAAACACATACTTAACTTTTTGAATATGATTTTAAAATTCAAGGACTTTGAAGTCCAATTTCCAATCTTATACAAACTTTTTAAAAGGCTTTTAGATCCGATCTATTTATTAAAAATGTCAGGTCTAGCCTACTAAAAAAATTTATGACAAATAACAGGTTAAGACATGAGCCAAAAAATTAAATATCGAGCCAAACCTTTTTTATGTGAGGTCTGGTCCAATCTGATTTATTCCCACCCCTATTCGGCTAGTGAACGATGAATTTGGATTCTCCAGAGTAATTGATTTTGAATCGGATAACGAGTTATAAATAAAAAATCAATACCACTAATTAACACGTAATGAGTTAAAAAAAAACACAAAATGATACGTCAAATTAAAATTTGAGTTTCTTATTATTCTATCTTGTGGAGTTGTGGGATTAAAAGTTAATCTAGGGACTCTACTTTTTTAAAGTTAATAAAGGAAGACGACATTTATAAATTATAACCTAACAAACAACATAGATAACGGTCCCTCGCTCAGAGTCTCAACTACAATATGGAGAGACGTTATTTTCACGCAATATCTTTTTTTTACTATTACAAATACATAATCAAATCTGCATATTTTAAATAGGCGAGATGTTTTATTTCCTTTTTTAGAATGTTGCCCAATGCAATGTTGTAAAATAAAGTAAATACTACTAGTAAATTCAAAATGATTTAATTTTGTTTTATTTCAATATTGAGTGTGTGATTTTTTTATTTTTTTTTCAAAGTACTACATTTCCGGTTATAAATTACTCTCTCCATCCTATTTTTGATTATCCGGTTACTATAGGTACCGAGATTAAGAAAAAATAGATAATAATAGTATTAAATGGTGTAAAGTAGGTAAAATGGGTTTAGTGGAGAAAAATAATAGTATTAAATGATGTAAAGTGTGTTTAGTGAAGAGAAGTAATAATATTAAAAATATTGAAAGTTGCTTTATTTCCTTTTTAAGAAATGGCCAAACAAAACTAGGACGACTATTTACGGAAAATGGACAATCAAAATTAGGACAGAGAGAGTATCATGTTTAAAAAAAATATTTAACTTCATGTGTTGTTTTTTTCAAAATCACTAAAATGCATTCTCTTCGTATCACTAAATAGATTTGAACAATTTTTCATACAAATTAAGAAGATATATTAAGTGTTATCGAAATTGATTTTTTTTAAATATTTTTTGTACATAAAATGACAAAAAAAAGATAAAATTTTATTAAAATCTATATATGTTAAATAGTGACGTATAAGTCAATTGCAAAATAGTAGTAAATGTTTTCAATAAGAAAACTGAATTATAAATAAGACACCCAAAAATAAAAAAAATAAAACAAGAAGTCTGAAACGATAATATTTTGTCCACTAAAAAATATCACTTTATATAGTTTTTATTTTTGAAATCAAAAGAACTTGCAACTTAAAAAATATAACAACGAAAACTATAAAAAAAGGTCACAGTACAATAGTTGAAGACTAAACAGTCTAAACCTAATAATAAGGGCCTGAGAAATATCCAATGCCTTAGGGTGCGTTTGTTTTGGGATTTAAGTGAGCGGAGCAAGTCAAAGTTTTAAAATCTAGGAATTTAAAATCTTTGATGAATAGTAAATGTATGTGTTTGTTTTGAGATTTGAGTAGAGTGAGATTTAACTTTACGTCAAATCAATGTTGATATTGTGTTATTATATTATATTGAGAAGAGTAATAAAGTGTATAAAGTGTGATGTATTGGGAAGAATAATAATATATTTTATAGGTATTTGTAGGTGTGGATTGAATGTATGATTTAAAAACCAGATTCTAAATCTCAAACTCGTATGAGACTGGGAGCGCAAAGTCCTAAGTCCATCCGTGTGAGTCTCAAAACAAACGCACCTTTACGAATTCTATTTGTCCATGTTATATGATCAATGAGTTTAAGAAACTCCAATCCAATTATATTTTAAAGGAAGTAAATATGACTCATATATTTAAGTAGAATATCGTGTCTCACGTATGAAACAGTGTCTCGCAAGAATTGACTCATAAAATTTTGGACATAATATCATAAACACATGAATATGCCTCATGTGCATTATCATGCAATTCAAATGTATTTTTAAAATGTTTAACTTAATTACACTAAAATTTTCTAAATTAAACGTTTTAACGAAGCAAAGTATATATTTTTAAAACGTTCAATCTAGTTACACTAAAAATATTTAAATTGAATATTTTAATAAAATAAATTAAACGTTTAGAAAATACAATTGAGTTGCACGGTGATAGGAGTATGATTTGGTCCTATTTTAATAGGGATTACATTGACAATAGGTTACATTTCTTTTTTTTTTATTTATTTATTTAAAAGACAATAGGTTACATTTGACTGCGACGTGCAAATTGAAATAAATGGGCATACATATTTCCAATTGTAACGCTGTGTTGACTTGACTTTTGCTCTCGCATTTCCTTTCACACTAATCCGCGGTTGGAGTAATTTGATATGATGTTCCTTTACATTTCAAAGGAAAACCCCCACTAATAATACAATACACAAACCCCACAATTTCCCACTGATAGATATTAGTCTTCATCTCTTTATAGTTTCAGTCAACAAAAGAGAACATAAACAAAAAATAAACTGCAGGCGCAGAAGGGGCTCTTCTTTATTAGGAAAAAAAAAGGAGGGAACAACACCGGTGAATGAATGTCGTAAATGAACAATTGATCGTCTTAATTGTTTGAATTCCGAAATAGCTGTGTTTCGGTTTTGGTAAATTTCTAGCTGGGGGAATCGGATTATAGTCGGTGAATAATTAATCATGGGAGTTTGCTTCAGTTCTGCCTCTGTTAATCAGAGTCCATATTCTGCAACACAATTCAGTTCAGGTTTGCCGTTTCTTCATCTTGATTTCCCCTATTTCGTGTGGTTTTTGATGGATGATTGGCGGAATTTCATATTATGTTTCAAATTTTTGATAATTTTTTTATTGGAGTTTAAGTTTAAAGTTCGATTCGTTATTCAATGATTAGGGATTTTGATTTAGTTGATAAAATTGAGTTGAGAACATAGGGTTTATGTGTGTGTGTTCGTTTGCAGTTACAGCAGTATCGGAGAAGACGACCAACGTCACGTCGTCGTCGAGCGGCGGCAGTGGTGTTTCCGGAAACAGTCAATTCTCGGCGGCGAGCGGCGGCGATGAGGCCCCTATTTTGGCGGGGCATATGCTACCACAACCCAATTTGAGGGTTTTCACCTTATCAGAACTTAGAACTGCTACAAGAAATTTCAGAAGTGATACAGTGCTGGGAGAAGGGGGTTTTGGTAAAGTCTACAAGGGGTGGCTCGATGAGAAAACACCCGGCAAAGCTGGGAGTGGAACCGTTATTGCTGTTAAGAAGCTGAATAATGAAAGCATGCAGGGATTTCAAGAATGGCAGGTAAAATTCAGCTGTTTCAAAGAAATTACGAATTCGATTCCAGATTTTAATTATTGTCATGGAGAATCTTGTGCTAGTTATGCGAGATTTAATATTATATAACATAGTAACATACGTTTTAGAGATTCTGAGATTTTTTCGGAGGCCATCTGTTACCTGCCTCCTAAACTTAATGTTTTCCTTGAATTTATCGAAGATCGTAAAAGGTTAATAGAACCTGAATTTAAAAATCAGGTAGTAAATTGTTCAAGCGAGAATGTTCTGTGGATCCTTTTGATTGCTACATTTCTTGTTTTCCAATTCGAATCAAAATGATGCTAATGAAATTGAGGCAAATTGAGTGATTGAGAATCCTAACAGCATGATGATGTTCATATGTGCAGTCGGAGGTGAACTTTCTTGGAAGATTGTATCATCCTAATCTGGTGAGGCTGTTGGGCTATGGTTGGGAGGATGAGGAGCTGCTTCTCGTCTACGAATTCATGCAAAAAGGCAGCTTAGAGAACCATCTTTTTGGAAGTAAGGGACTCAATTTCATGTTATTCACATTAGACAAAGACATTTTCTTCTGCTAGATAATAAATTTATCGGGTTTGTTTGAATAGGGGGTTCATCTGTTCAGCCACTTCCTTGGAATATCAGGCTTAAGATATTGATTGGAGCAGCTCAGGGTCTGGCATTCTTGCACGCATCAGATAGAAAAGTTATTTATCGAGACTTTAAGGCCTCAAATATATTGCTTGATGGAGTAAGCTCTGGTTCTATGCTCTCATATTCAAGTATCAACCGTATCATTCTGGTGTCCAATGGTTTATTTCTTATGGAGCCTATCATCAGCATAAATTACTTGTACCATGCTACGGTGTTACAAGTGTTAAATGCTGGTGTTGGGCTCCATAAGAAACCTACCATCGGGCTCTATATCATCACTCATATACAATGTATAGTTTTGATATGGAGTCCAACATCAGCATAAGTTACTTGTGCCATGCTATAGTGTAAAAAGTGTTTTATGCCGGTATTGGGCTCCATAAGAAATTACCATGGAGCTCCGTATCATTACTCATATATGTATATGTCATTGTATTAGCCTTTTTCTTTTTTCTTTCTCAGTCATACCATGCAAAGATATCCGACTTTGGGCTAGCAAAAATGGGCCCCACGGCTAGTAAATCCCACGTGACAACACAGGTTATGGGCACAAACGGTTATGCTGCCCCTGAGTATGTTGCAACAGGTAAACACACCAACTCTATGTAGTTTCTGAATTGAGAGAAAATTGACATTTGCACGTACTAACGAGATCTTTATACCAGGGCACTTGTATGTAAAGAGTGATGTCTACGGCTTTGGTGTGGTGTTAGTAGAAATGCTAACAGGTTTGCGAGCACTTGACACCAACCGTCCAGCTAAACAACATTCTCTGGCTGATTGGATCAAGCCACACTTATTCGAGAGGAGGAAATTGAAGCGCATTATTGATTCACGTCTCGAGGGAAAATTTCCTTCTAGATCTGCATTTCAAATAGCTCAGCTTGCTCTAAACTGTCTTGAAAGTGAACCTAAAAACAGACCATCAATGCAAGAAATAGTCGAATCATTGGAAAGAATCGGTTCGTCTGATGAGAAACCTAGACAGCCTAGAGTGCATTCTAGCCATCACTCAGTCCATCGACGTGGCCAACAACCTCTGCAGTATCGTTCGCCACTTCACCAGGAAATTCGATCCTATCCACTGCCCCAACGCACATAATGCTCGTGTGCTGGTCTCTGTACGCATATTCATCTATCATAATGGCCCAGACGGCATGAACTGATTTGTGATGGTAAATAGAGTTAGAATTTTTATATGTAGTGTACCATTTTTGTGCTTGACATATATATATAGTCTAATGTGTGGAGATTGCTGACATGCTCATCCGGTTACAGCGATTACAGTGGTGTTTCGTTCGAATTGGGAGTGTCATAACACACAAATAAACGCTAAAGTGATGGCTATGTGGGGTGTTTGTAGTTTGTCCAAGTGTCATGTGGCATTCTTTGTTGTATAAATATTATAGGTAAAACTCAACGTGGTGGTTTTCGTTATATTGTTTCAAAAAGTATCATCTTTCATCTTTAAATGCAAATTTAAGTACTCATCTGTTCTTTTGAAAGGAAAGGAAATTAATAGTCATAATTATACTGTCAAAAGAGACGCAACATAATATCAACACCCTCATTCTACAAACGGAGTGCTACAAAAGCTGAAACAAATGATTCAAAATCACAACAAAGTACCATACTCAATTTGAGGTTAACCGTTAAAAGCTTAATCTAAGACTAAAATCATATCAAACTACATTTACTTGATAAAAATTAGACACTTCTTCAATTAGTTGAGTTGGTTTGACAAGAGCTTGATAGATGGGTAAACTAACATTTTCAATTGTTTGATTGTAATTAACAAAGTCAATTTCAAGATGAGATATCTCACTCAAATGTATCAAACTAATTCCTATCACTCCAACCAAACGAGATCTTATTATTTAGGGATTAATTTTTTTATAGTTCCGTATCGTTTTGAAATTAGTCCCGATTGTTTTGACTTTTTGATTTTGGTCCTGTAAGTTTCCTAAAATTTTGAAATTAGTCATTTTTACATGCTGCAGTAAGTTACCAAGCAGATAAACATCACATATGTAATTATTTTATTTTTCACTTTAATTTCGAAGCACCACTTGAACTTTTTTAATCCTAATAATTTGGTCGGGTTTTAGGTCGGGTTTAAAATAATTTGTATATTAAAAGAAAAAGCGAACCGAGTCGATTTACTAGGTCTAAATTGGCCCAAAAATAAAAAAATTAAATCAATACACGTAGAAAACCACCCTCCCTTCTTAAAAAAATACGAAAAAAAATCCCGACAAAAATTCTTTGGACTAAAAAAGTTTATGTGACATTTTGGAATTAAAGGAAAAAAATAAAATAATTACATAAATGTCGGTTACCTGTTTGGTGATCTGCTACAACAGGTTAAAAGATCAATTTCAAAATTTTTGATAACTTACATGACCAAAATAAAAAAGTCAAAACAATCGGGACCAATTTCAAAACGAAGCAAGGTTAAAGGACTACAAAAAAAATTAAAACCCTATTATTTATTAAAAATTTGCAAGAATAAGGGTCTTTTGGTCACACAAAAATTATTTTACAAAAATAAATCACGCGTTTTATTGATCTATCACTTCTAAAATTCCCACTTCCCAGTTCCCCCAATTGGGACATCGTTAGTTACAAAATAAGAAGAAGAAATAAATCAGCGTCTGATTTCGATCCGCTTATCGCTGTTTCTAAAACGTGATTAACTCGACGGCAGCTAATTCTTCTGTAAATTTAGTATAAGATGAGAGGCGGTTTAACTGCATTTTTGATGTATACATCACTCGTCGCAATCTTCTGTTTCCTGGTAATTCCAATCGCTTTAATTTTCTGGTTCAAATATAGAGTTTTCGCATGCTTCTGATGCCACTGCGTATTATTATATCTGCTGCTTTGTATCGATTTTCTGATCTTAAGTTCACCCAGATCGGATGCTCGCGCTTTTTTTTTGTTTGTAAATTACATGTATTACTGTACCAGTGATTTACTAAGCGCCGCGATATTGATACGTTGAGTGGCGGAGCTTTTGTTCTTCTCCCTGCAATACTTTAAGTTGTTATTTCTCGAAATAATTTGCTGCAATATGCCTCATAGATAAGTGTAGTTAAAATTTTGTCAACTCTTCACAATGCATATCCATTCCCTGTTTACTTTAGCTTGATTTCTTGTTACCTATGTCTTTCTCAATCTCGGTTTCCATTTAGAGCAACGTTGGAGGTTAAATTAATCTATTGAGGGCCTGAATTATGTTGCCCTCTATGTATAGTACTTGAATGAATTGTCTTAGCTGGCATATCAAATTTGAGATGATGTTTGGCGTAAAGTATAACTTAAGTTTCATGAAGAGTGTGTGGAAGAATTGAAATAGCAGTTTCCTGAAAAAACCGAGGGTCATAGCCATACCCTTGAGAGAGAATCTGCTATTTAACTATCCCATTTTGCATCATTGTGAATTTTTTCCCCTACTCATGGTCATGTTCTAGTTATTTCATATTAAGAACATTACATATTGATGCAGGATACAGGCCGAGTTTCCCCAGTCAGAGCAGATATATCACAGACATCTGCCCTGTAAGTTTTTCGTAGTTAGTATATTTGCTCGTGGCTAAATCTATGGTTACAAGATTCATGACACGGTTTATTGCATCTCATGCTTCCTTCTTTCTCCATTTTCAGTCAAAGAGAACTCAAAATGCATGCCCCGCTGTATGACTGTCCACACTGTACAGAAAGAAAGGTATTAATCTCTTTCGAAGTGTAAGGATTAAAATGTCCTTCTAATTCAGACTGTTCTGAGAATTATCCTTCAGTATTCAGATTGTTCTACTTTAGTTTCTTGTTTGTCACTGGGTATGATGCTATAGCCTATGAGGTTGTCCACTTGAAACAAAACTGATAAGGATTAAATATAGCATGGCTTAGGTCTATGGGGAGGATAATAAAACTAAGCACATAGATTGATTTCATAAGATGTGAAAAATTGTGAACCATCAGAGTTATGCCTAAATGTACAATTTCTTCTATGTCTAAGCTAATTCTTTTCCTTATATTTATTAGAAGTTGTGTCCACTTTGATTGGGTTAAATGATGCAAACAAACTGATGCCTCATTTGATTGGATTGAATATGACTTGGCAGGATCAGGGCAACATCAGTTCTACTACTCATCCTGATGGAAAGGTAATAATTCATTTTCTCTTTCTGTGGAAGTCTTGTTCCATGGAAGGCATGTTAATAACAATGTGAGTGTCTTGCCTGTTTCATGCAGGATTTTGATATAATCGTAACATACACTGACCCTTCTGGTAATGTTCAAGTTAGAAGTGTCAGGTCTAGGGACCTATCTTCTTCATGGGTGTGGAGAAGCCCTGGTGATGAGAACCATGATCAAACAAGGAATCCACAGGTGGTTTTCCACAACTCTATAATCATATTCAGTTCTCTTCATGCAATGCTCTGAAACCGTATTTGGTATGATTCTGAGTTGCTTGTTTATCAATCTCCTTTCTCAGATAGTAAAGGACATATTTCTAAGTAAATCAAGCTTTAAGAACACTGGTGAGGATTTGAGTGACAATCATCAAATTGGAGGTGAAATCTCACAAGCACAGCCATATATTGTGCATCCGGTGAAACTTAAGAGACAGGTGAAATGTGTAATCCACTGACACAGAGGGTATATTTCTTTATCTGATGTAATAACTATTCCCGACTTTAGATGCTGCGTAGGGAAAGGAGAGAGAAGCGAACTGCAGATCTGATCAAACAAGACAAAGAGAGTGAAGCCCAAATGCAAGAAGCAGCCATCAAACAAGCAAGGGAGCTTGACACCACTATCAAGGGTAAATTCAGTATCTGGAGGAAAGAGTACGACAATCCCAACTCTGACTCCACAGTGAAACTTATGCGAGATCAGATGATAATGGCCAAAGCTTATGCAACAATTGCGAAGGCTAAGAATGAAACCGTGCTTTATAATTCTCTAATGAAGCATTCTAGAGAAAGTCTACTTGCTATAGGAGAAGCAACAACTGATACTGAACTCGAACCAAGGTCTTGCTACATTAATTGTCTGGTAAAATTATGCAGATGCTGACTATCAGCTTTTATACAAAATTCTAATTTCTTTTCATTTTCTTTCTGCATCAGTGCGCTTGATCAAGCAAAAGCAATGGGTCACATTCTAGCTACAGCAAAGGACCAGTTATATGATTGTCTTTTAATAGCAAGAAAGTTGAGGGCCATGCTTCAATCCAGTGAGACAAACGTAATTTCGTTAAAGAAGAAGAGCACGTTTCTGATACAGTTAGCTGCAAAAACTGTCCCTAGACCATTGCATTGCATTCCCTTGGTTCTAACAACAGACTATTACCTACAGAATTATGAGGAAAAAGATTTTCCTAACAAGGAGAGATATGAAGATCCATCTTTATACCATTATGCTATCTTTTCCGATAATGTACTTGCAACATCTGTTGTCGTGAATTCAACAGTGCTCCATGCCAAAGAACCGGAAAGGCATGTATTCCATATAGTGACAGATAAGCTGAATTTTGTAGCTATGAAAATGTGGTTTCTAGTTAATGCTCCTGCAAGTGCAACAATTCAAGTCCAGAATGTGGATGACTTCACTTGGCTAAATTCTTCGTACTGTCCTGTCCTTCGTCAGCTTGAATCTGCTCGAATGATAGAATACTATTTCAAGGCACATCAATCATCATCTCTAACAACAGGCACCGACAATCTAAAATACAGGAATCCAAAATATTTATCGATGCTTAATCATCTCAGATTTTACCTTCCTGAAGTTTATCCAAAGCTGGATAAGATATTGTTTCTGGATGATGATATTGTCATTCAGAAGGATCTGACGCCTTTATGGTCGGTTAA
This sequence comes from Stenogyne calaminthoides, assembly GCA_037126765.1. NCBI lineage: Eukaryota > Viridiplantae > Streptophyta > Magnoliopsida > Lamiales > Lamiaceae > Stenogyne > Stenogyne calaminthoides. The sequence continues at coordinate 36,175,916 of JBBCBC010000018.1, forward strand.
TCTGCAAGGGATGGTGAATGGGGCTGTTGAAACCTGCAAAGAGAGCTTCCATAGGTTTGACAAGTATCTGAACTTTTCAAATCCAAAGATATCTCAGAATTTCGATCCAAATGCTTGTGGCTGGGCATATGGTATGAATATATTTGATTTGATAGAATGGAGGAAACGTGACATTACTGGAATATATCATCACTGGCAAGAGTCGGTATGCAGCCATCTAACTCTAATCTTTCCCCTTAATTTTGTGCTTTTCAGAAAACAATAGGTTGCCAAGATTTACCGTAGAAGTCATATTTAATATGCTCAGATGCGTTTTCTACATTTCAGAATCTGTTTACTCATGAGGTCATTGTTGCCTATGTTATAACCTGCTCTTTGAAAGAAAAAGTTGTGGATTTGCATGGAATAGCCTGCAAATCTTCGTGTTTTGTCTAGTCAATACCAGTTGTCTTCTTATGTATACTTGAAGTTAATAGTAATTTTGACTTTTACGTAAGGGAAATTTGACAAAATTTACAGCTGGAGGAAGTAAATAGTGATTACAATTCCTTCCAATATTAAAGATCAAACCACACTGTTAATACAACTCCCTAGGAAACACTTTCCTTAGAAAAGTCAATGTGAAGCAAAGCTAATATCCTGGCTTTAAACTTTTTATTTAGATTGTAGCTGCTTTATACTTTCTAACAAATTACGTATTCCAGTGTGTCTCATGCGTTGACTCATCCATGAGTTTCATTCATTACCTTGCTTCTCGATCAAAACTATTATGGGGTGAGATATTCCTTTGATAGATTATAGTCGCAATATCTCTCCCCAGAAGTTTGCCAGTCTTGACTGCTCTGAGTGCATATGGCTCTGAGTTTTGGATACCCTGCTCTTGTTTCTCAGCTTTTATCTAATAGTCAGATCTGCTTTTGTGTAATGTGCTTTTATAACGTTTCAGTTGCATGATATCTACAATGAGACCGGAAGTCTGTTGTTTATCCTCTATCTGTTGAATGTACTCGCTCTCAATCTCACTTTATTGCTAATTTTAATTACAGAATGAGGACAGGACTCTATGGAAACTTGGGACACTGCCTCCAGGCCTGATTACTTTCTACAACTTGACGTATCCTCTGGATCGAGGCTGGCATGTGTTGGGGTTGGGCTATGATCCTGCTCTTAACCAAACAGAAATGGAGAATGCTGCTGTTGTCCATTATAATGGAAATTATAAACCATGGTTGGATCTTGCCATTGCAAAGTACAGATCTTACTGGTCTAAATATGTCATGTATGATAATTTCTATTTACGACTCTGTAACCTTAATGAATAATCACCCATTTTTCGTCTTCTTTACACGTCTAGTATGCGTTTCATGTTCTTAATCGTGCTTCCTTTCATTTCTTACTCCTCCTTTAGCACTGTGACTTATTTTCATGCAGTTTGTACTTGTGATAAAACAAGGTAAACCTTTAACTAGTAAAGCAGTAAAAAAAGGTCACTAATATCTCAGTATCTCTCATGCCTTTCTCACCCCATGAAAGACTCATTAATATAAATCTAGAGGCAACAGGAAACTTTGCATTGGAGCTGGTCAGGGCTGGACAATCTCCAGACAGGCCCATGTAAAGGTTTCAAATTTCCTGCATGAAAAAACATTACCTTACTGTCATGAAAGATTCATAAATATAATTCTCAGTTTAATTCCTTTGTGTCATTTTTTATGTTCCATATTTTATCTCCTAAGTCAACACATGAACCCATGATTATTGTAGATGGTTGGTCATTCCTATAACTATAGGGGCAATGGTAAAATTTGCATCAAAGCCCATGTAAAGGTTTTCAAATATTCTGCTTGAAGACAATTTCAAACTTGAGACTTATTAATATCATAATATTTACACACAGTGTAATGATATCAGTTGATAAGTATTATTGTCACGCCCCAATTTTCATAAAACGGACATTCCAAAAAGTAGTTAAAGTAATTAACTTGGGCGCGACTAAATTTAAATTTCAAATGCATAACGGTAAGAAATAACGGCTAGTAATTTGAAAATACCCTAACGGTAAAGAACAACATCTACTAATTTTGAAAATACCTTAACTAACAACGGAAAATATCATTAATATAGAAGTTTGAAAGGAAATTCACAACTAGGTAAAATTAGAAATACTAGAAATTCAGTCAACCATAAACTTGGATCATTTATTTAGGTATAGTTAACATCTAAGATTTATCTTCCATCACCACTCCTCGCCCTCCAACTCCTCAACCCGAAAGGGGGAAAATATTGGGAGTGAGCATGCAATATACTCGGTGGAGCCACGTTATTCAAAGATTAATGTTAAAATAAATAACTAAGTAGTCAACTTGTAAATCACATTCGCATTGTCACATAAACTTTGCCAACATTGCCTTTGATGCTTTACCATAGAAACTTTGCCATAGAAACTTGTGAGCATGGCGGGTTAAACCCGAAGACCCTTCGGTCCCTGACCTCAATAAGGACCCCTAACTATTGGGACTTTTGCAAGCACGGCGGGATACAAGAAGATCAATGGGTCAGGACCACATTAAGGGCCCCCCGACTATTAGTAACTTTGCCAACATAAACACTTGCAAAACATTGGAAAATAATTCAAATAGTAGATAACTCAACAATTTATTTAAAACATATAACACCGAACAACACATGCAAAAGAGTTATACTAACAACTGTAGAAATTAAAGCAATAAAACCCCACCTCGAATACGGATGCAAGAAAACGATAAATGGAAAGCTAAATGATTTAACTTAGTCCTCGGAATTATCGCCTTTGCAATTAGTGATTGAAAACATTTATTTAGTATAGCAAATAACATGTAGTAAACTAGTGGAATTGATAAAACTCTAGGGACGAAAAGGCTAGGGCTTATAAACGTAATTTAGGAGTCTAATTATAAATAGTAAAAACTCGATTTGGGGCAAACCATCCCCAAAATCAGAATCACGGCAGCAAAACCAAATTAACATCTAGGGGAATACATCCCCTTAAATCAAAAATCCTAAATTGCCTTACACTTATTCTCACATAATGAAACAGACCAAAGTGATTTTCTTGATTTGCTAAAACTATCCATCCAAAACCAAGCATAGCATCTAACATAACAATCTGACATATCCAAAATGTGTCCTAATATGATTATTTCCATTAAGAACAACAATATTCTCAACGTAACTTGGCATACATCATCATGGAATAAATATAACCACATATAACCCCTGCCTAATGATCAACTTGAAACCTGCCAATCTGACCACATAATAAACTGAATACATAAAATCTGTCCACACATTTTCTCAAATCATCAAAAACCATTCCCAAAGTAATCTAATCAATGTGTACAGACACCTTACACATGTATATATAGATATTCCAGAAAACAAAGTACCATAATTATAAGAAAACAATGGAGAAATAGAATAGATAGATCATCTTGCAGTTAGATTAAAGAGAGAATTATCAGTAGTGAGAAGTAAGAGGCTGCAAGATGCCTTCCGCTTGATAGAAAAATCCCCTTTTTTGTTATGTTGAAGAGGTTGGTAGAAAGTTGGAATTGTTGAGTGGAGAGGGATTACCTTGCAGAGAATTTTTTGAGAGCAATTTGAGAAGAAAAATGTGCAACACGAAATCTGCTTTAGAGAGGGAATGAGAGAACTGATATTTTCCTGAAGGTAAAGGATGAAAAACTACCTTGTACGTGTGAGGTAGAGGAAAAAGAGAAGGGAATTCATGTGTTCGGTTTTGTAATCGCTATTTCTAATCATTATTAAAAAAGTAACTAAAAATCATGGAGGAAAAAGAAATAAAATGGTTAGAAGTTAGAAATTGATTAGGAAATTAAAAATAAAAAAAAATTATTATGGCATCGTTATTTGATTTTCTCAGAACGGTGTTTTACAATTATGATATCGATTTATAAGTTTAATGGTATCAATTTCATATTGTAAACAAGTTTCTGGGAGATTAATTCATCTTGAAAGAAGGTCTCCTATGAACGCGTGTTCATAGTATGAAATTTATCTTTATTAACATTTGTAAATTGAGATAATAACATTAAATACTATTAACAATTTATAAAAATAGTGAGATTTATAAATGTAATGATATCAATTTCATAGTATGAACAAGTTTTTATATTACACTCCATTGGTACAAAATGTTACCTCATGCATTTACGTAAATTCCGGTTCCAAGAAGTCTTTGCTCAAAATATAAACCCAAAAGTATTTCTTTTTTACAGGCAATTTTTGGAATAGAAAACATAATTTACGTGACGAGGGATATACCCATACATATTCAAGAAACTTAAGGGTTGGGTAAGAAGCTTCCATGGCGATGCCACAAAGACCTTCCGATGTATATGGGTTTGGTGTGGTATTAGTAGAAATGCCGATGTGTTTGAGCCGTACTTGACACTAAACGTCAATCAAGTTGATTGGATCAAAGCCAAATTATATGACAATCCAACAATATGACATTCGATGTCGATATGCTTTGTTCGTTCATGGAAAATAGGATTCGTGATGTGAATGGCATCAAATTATCACACCACAAATCCAAAGGTTGTTGAACGTACAACAGAAGGACTTAAGAATATAAGATGTCCATTGAAGCTCCAAGGACGTAGTAATGTTACCGATATTCGGCTTCACCGAAGAACGGGAAACATTGTTTTGTTTCTTAGTCTTCCACCGAAACCAAAGTCAACCCAAGAAAATCAAGAAACCGATTAAAAAAACGCCAGATCCACAGCTTATCCTAATCGAGATCACTATAACCCGGCTACTAAAAATCATTAAGTGATAAAAAAAGACCAAGCTCCACAATTACCTTTTAGATACTTTAGCATATGAATCATCATATCCATGGGTTTACTAACAAATTGATTTCGAGATGTTTATGCAAAGAAATGTAAGATCGACCGGGTAAAGTTTAAGTAAAGAAGGCGACCAACTTTGTCTTACAGATATAAGCAGGATGGGATAAAGGAGAACTGAGAAGCGTAAAAGATGAACACCGGTGGAAAAGGGACCTTCACAGCTTTACAATCCAATAAACCATTGTCGTCAAGAAGGTCCTTAATGTATTTCCTCTGAGTGAGAGAGATACCAAATTGGCGTTATCTTTGAAAAAGTATGATTTTACTTTGTATAACCAATTTGAAGTTTCTTATTTATTTATTGAAATAAATTATTTAATCATCAATTGCATTAAATATGAATGAATGTTATATATATTTATTGTAAACCCGATTTCAATGAGACTATTACGTTGTAGTTAATTTGGTGATACCCGATCATCAAGATCAAATTAATAGCCCTCGTAATTAAGTACAAATTCACAACCCAGATGGAAATGAACTAACCATCATGAACTGTTGAAGTGTGAGACCCGATTGGTCATGTTTTGACCAATGGATCACACTAGCGCATTTAGGGTGATGAATGAGGACCTACAGAGGACAAATTCTTGATGATGAATATACAAGAATTAGACCTGGGTGGTGCGTTATTTCTTAATCTAGTCCCTTAAATAGGATCGTGTGAAATTAATAACTATTGTTTTGACTTATGATGGGAAGAGAGTCAACGCGATTCGATACCTTATATCTTGGGCAATATTATTAATTACATGACGATTGGTCGACATTATCACGGAGAATGGGTAATGCAAAAATACGTCTTGCTTGATTTGTCCCCTTGGTGAGCTCATATCCTTTATCATGTCAAATCTTGCAAGTGAAAATTTATTTCCGCATGGATAATAATGTTGAGTCAGTTTTACTCCAAGGAAAAGATATTAATTAATATAAAACTTGTTCAGTGGCTTAATTAATTAATGGACTAAGATAATCTTAAACGCAAAAAATAATGATCGGGAGCCATGTTATATGTGAAATCGTAATATGAATTAAGATAGATAGTTCAATATTAATTTTATAGTGGAGTAAATTAATATTAATGGACTTGAATAATATTTGTCCCAAAATATTATAGTTTCATAGTCCATTGGAGATCAATCTTAATTCTCCTAAAGGCCCCTCAAATAGCCAAAAATAAAGTCCAATTAATGAGAGAGAGAATAAAATATTCTTGCTATATTTTCACTTAGTAATTTTCGAAATAATTGTCTATTAAAGGAAGAAAAGATTGTCTTGATTTTCTTGAAGATATTTTTATGAAAAGAGATAATTATTGTGGGAATACATAATTGTCCTATAAATTCAAAGAAGTCAAATCTTGACTTCTTCTATAGTGTATTTTTTTCGAAAATAATGGGTTGAAGAGGGAAAATAGATTTTTATGAAAAATTAATTAAGGAGAAAAGAATATAGAAGATATATTCAAGATTTCTTTTGAGACCAAGAAAATATTTTCTTCCTTGTTTCCTAAGTCCTAAATTTTCGACCCCTCCTCCCTATTTATAGGGGATGAGCTCTTCATTCACAAGTGCAATTCCATGTGTTGGAAATATTAGAAATCCACAAAGGTGGTAGCAAAATATTTAATTTCTCTCCCATTAAAAATCGTTCATTGAAATCTTCCCACCGGATAGCGTTCGTGGACTTTGGGGATATATTTAGGAAGGCTCTTGGGTTGATTCATCCGTTTGATTCTTCAAGAGGTTAGTAATTACCAGAACTCCTAATTCGCGTATTTGGGATCTACGGAATTATGTAACGCATTTTGTTTATTATTATGTTCAATTGATTTATGATTAATCCATGTTAGTAATTAATTGTTTAATTTAAATATATATTTAAATAATCACCTCGAATAGATCCAGGACACCCGTTTTTTCCAACACCAAAGATCACCGAGGCAATCTCAACCCCAAGAAATATTTAGCAAAACCAAGATCCTTGATTGTGAAAGCTTGATGCAAAAAATCTTTGAGCTAAGTAAGTTTATCAATGTTAGGACACGGTTGATAAGCACATCATCGACATAAACCAATAACAATAATTGATCAACACAGAGCCCATAGTAAAAAGACAATGATCATGTGGAGATTTGGCATGAAACCATAAGCTAACAAAGTGGTGCAAAATTCCTTTGTTCCATTCCTAGATGCTTCAACCCATACAAACTTCTCTTAAGCTTGTGATACCTGGGGTAAGGCCTTTGAATAACGGGAGGAGGCTCCGTATAAACTTCCTCACAAAATGACCATGAAGAAAAGCATTATTGATGTCCAATTGACACAAAGGCCATCTATTCCCTGCAGCTAAAGCAATCATCATTCTTACTGTAACTAACTTTGCAACAGGAGAAAAACTATCCTCATAATCAATACCAAGAACCTGATGATAACCCTTGGCAACAAGCCTTAGCTTTGTGTCTCTCCACAGAGCCATCAAGGTTAAGTTTAAGCTTATAAACCCATTTATAAATCGCGATTATATTTTTTTAGCAAACCCAAGACAAGACAAACAAGACAATTTCAATTTTAGGTGCAAAATCGCACCCACTAGCACCTCTAGTTATAATTAATATATAATATACAAATATTATATACATTTATATATATATATATAAAAGTCAATTAATAATAAGTATTCCCTCCGTCCACCAATCTTATGCACACTCCATTTATGAAAAAAATTGCTTTATCTTTAACTTCAATCATCATTTAATTATTTCAAATGTTATTATACTTTCACTCACAATCAACCACTTTATTAATAAATAAATCACATAATACTCTTATTTTATCTCTTACTATTTACTATTTTCTTAAAATCAGTGCCAAAAAAATCGACATAATATTGGTGCGGATTCGGAGGGAGGATAGTTTACTATAACTCTTTTTCAATTTATTGTTTTCAATCCTATCATATTTATTATTATTTGATGTTGTAGATGAGATGGGTAGCAAACTACTAGTAATTTTGAATATTTTTCTATCGAGATGATAATAAGTAGGCTTGTTAGGTGTCATCATTCGTATTGTAATGTATTTTAGTTATTTATTTATTACTATTTATATTATTATATTTTTTATTTACTTATTTACTATCTATATTATTATTTGATATTTTATTCTCGAAGCCGCCAAATCGCCAAAAAATCGATTGAAACGGCTCAAAACCACATAACAAATTTTACTCGATAAATCAGCGATTTAAAATTTGTATGTAAAATAATGCAATTTAAATTTTGTCAAAATAATCGCAAAAAATATGTCAGACATTCTACAAATTAAGCCGAATGTTAATTTTAATAATGAGAAAGTCTTGTGTGAAATATTGCATACTAATGTTATGTCAATACAATATAAATAAGATAAATAATTAAAAATTAGCGGGTCATGATATACACAATTGGATTGAGTCCCCGGGTTCCGGTTGGGCGCGGGTGGGTCTTTATGGGCGCGTGGGTTGTGGGCTTGGGTGGGACGTATATATTTATAGAATGATATATTTATAGGATATGTGTTGTAACTTATTGATTCATTTTGTTGTTAATGTATTTGGTTGTAGAATCAAATTCTTATTGATCACATAATTTTTAATTTTTAATTTTTTGTGTTACTATTTTTTTTGTTACTACATCGATATATTACTACATGAAAAAATTTGATACTTATAGAAACGATATATGTGTTCTTAAGTTAAATAAAAATTATATTATCATTTTACAAAAATATACATTATCATATGGTATGGCATTATTGTTCGTATGATGACATATGAAACTTCAATTAGTATCACGGCGATATGTATAATGTTACATATTATTAAAAAAACATGTGTTACTACGTGGAAAAAAGTGTTACCTTTATGAAGAAAATGAACAAAAAAATGATTACCACAAAAGAAATATTCAATCCAAATTATGATTTAAAGAACAACTCCGATGTATTCTTATATTAACAAAATAATGTTATTAAGAATTTAACAAAAACCAAGATAAACGCCGAAAAAATTCATCAATAAAAAATTACAGATGATTTAACAATAACGTGAGAAGAAGGTTTATTCAATCAAATTTATACAACAACAACAACAAAATATCGAAAAGCAATACTATTTTATTCAAACCTACAAACTAATTAGAAACACATATCTAATTTAGTCAACTTTTCATTAACAATCAGGATCATAACCTTTCATCATTCCTTCGTATCGGAACAAAAAAGAAGGCCGGGCAAGTTTGAGCACCTTTTGTAGACAAAAATCGAAAGATCCTTGATAGAAGAAGAAGATCGCGAGAAAAGAAGAAACAATAAAATGAATCAAAGCAAGATTTAGCGTCGATCGAGAAATAAAAATTTAATTTAAACTCATTGTGCGTATCACTAAAATGCAAATATTGAATACAAGTTTTTTGACTTTAATCATTTATCATCTCCTCTTGAATGTACTCACTTCCACTAGTAAGCAATCCAAAAGAGTCGCTATCTGCCATGAAAAGAGTCGTGCGACGATTTTTAAACTTACTAAAATTAATTATTATATTCATTTTTACGAGTAACACAAATTTTCTGCCATGACTTGTCAGTTGTCATTCAAAGATGTGACGGAAAACTTGGACCCGACTTTTCACAACCAAACGTCAGATTCATCATCAATGGAAGTTGCCGCGTCAAAGTAGGAAATTGCTTGTTGATTGCAGTTGACTGACGCAGAATTCAATTTCCCCCAGCAATGTTGTGTTTCTACTTTTAGTTAAATCTGAATCAAATCCGACGATTATCTGGTGAATCACAACTCTGTGTAAACATGCAACTATTATTACTCATAATTCTCTGCTTCCTCTTTACACAAAAAGCTACGAGTAATCCTCAACTGTTTTCAGGCGACCACATTTCCATCGACTGCGGCTCCACTGCAGCTTCAACATCACTCCATGGGAGACAATGGCTCGGAGATTTTTACCCAGAATTGCCGTCCGCCATAGCAGTAGAAGGATCTTCGAGATCAAGCGTCGACGCAGATTCCGTCAATCGTGTGCCCTACAATACTGCGAATTTCTCGTTCCCAGTTTTCCTACATTTTCACCTCGATCCAGGTCAGAAATTTATCCGCCTTCACTTTAATCCAGCTTCGTACTGTGGTTTTCAGCACTTCGACGACTTTTTTCACTGTCGAAGCTGGTCCATTTACCCTACTTGCTAATTTCAGTGCTTCAATTGCTGCTGATGCTCTTTCTGTGAAAACTGTTGTTATGAGTTCTGTATGATCATACGAGAAAATGAGCCTTTGAAATTAGTCTTTACTCCTTCAATTAGCCCATCGAAACATGCTTGTGCTTTTATTAATGGAATTGAGATTATCTCAGTACCTTCGAGCGTTAATTACTGTCATGGTGGAGGTAT